>VDFB02144966.1:0-13280 GCA_007258455.2 Sequoia sempervirens
ATATATATATATAAAACAAATCTGATAAGAATGTGTACGGTATCATCATAGCAGATTTTATATATATATATATATAAAAAAAAATCTGGTAAGAATTTGGTGTTTGATTGCATTTTGGCATCTTAAAAAATCATTTCTGTGTATGGCATTAAGGTTTTGACTGTAATCATTTCTATTTACATGTGACTGCTGACTGGTAGAAAAATGATCCCTCGTGAACTATTCTGTCTTATTCTGTGATATTCTTATCAGACTGTAGACATACATACATATATATATATACATACATATATACATATATATATATAGTCATGCCATCTACTGTTTCCTCATATCAAGCCGTGTAGAGTTTACATGTGACCAGTACAAATTTGATCCACCTCTCTCACCTGCAAGATTGTTTGTTCAATAGTGGATTTTTGTTGGGTTCGATGGCATTTGATTGCAATTTGGCATCTTTAAAAATCATTTCTGTGTATGGCATGAAGGGTTTGATTGTCTTATTCTGTCGTGTCGTGAATTATTCTATCGTATTCTGTCTATGCCATCGAATTTTTGACTGCTATGCCTTTTTTTGACATTATTCTATGAAGTAATCAAATGTAACGTGAATTATTCTGTCCTATTCTGTCTATGCCATCGACTTTTTGACTGCTATGCTATTTTTTTGACATTATTCTATGAAGTAATCAAATGTAATGTGATTTAAATAGAACATTGACAGAATTTTCACCAATTATCATCATGAAATTTATTGGGTATATAATAAGCTACTTAATCTTCAAAGATTTTTTCATTTAATCTTATATGGAGCTGCAGAAAATGTCTCTGCCTCTTAATAACATTTTGTTTCCACAGTCCATGACATTACTAATCAAGATTACTGGACAAAACTGTGCAATTTTTCTTCATCAACATTTTGGATCATGGAAATCTTGATCCAAATGACATGGACCTTAACATATGTAATCTTATGAGTGGTATATATCTATATAAGACTGTACATATGTAATATAATATATATATATATATATATATATATATATATATATATATATATATATATATATATATATATGTGTGTGTGTGTATGATCTTATATGGATAATAATGGTGTAAATGAGGAAGGAAACCGTGGGAGATGAAGACTTTAGGGCTTAAAGCTGCCCAACAACCCGCGGTTAAGTTAACACGTATGTGTGGTTTCATGAAGGCTTAAGGGGTACGTGGTTAACTCATATGCATGGTTTGATGAAGGAATATGGGGCACGTGGAGAACATTTTAATGTGATGAGCTTGATGGCAAAGGGACCACCTCCTAACGGACCCACGTGATATTTTGATGGGGAATTATTGCATACAAACGTAACTTGAAATAGGTGAAATGATAATTGGAATAAGCATTTTTTCATTCAACACACCATTGTTTGGTAGGAAAATACAAATGTGAAAGTTAATCACAACAATTCAATGCATTCAATATACACATTGTAATGATTTTATAAGAGGCAATTTCCAGTGTCATTTGAAATGACAGATTGTTTCCCACAAAAAATTCAAATTTGAAACTCACCCACCACAATTCAATTTACCCATTCGAATGATTTTTTAAGAGTGAATTCTCATATACTAAGTCTCCACCTCTCTTCACCTGCAAGATTGCTTTTTTAACACACTATTTTTTTGGGCGTCGTTAATGTTTGAGCACTATGATTTCTGTTGACATTATTCTATGAACTAATCTCATGTTATTCTTTATTGTACTAATAAGTTATTCAATTTTTACTGTCTGTGTAGGTTAACTGGAAAATTATGGCACCTGCTAGAAGGACTGCAAGGGTTGTAAGAAGAGGAAAACGTGCAATTAGAGTAACTCTTGGGGTGCACTTCGTTGAAACACAGCCTGATGAAGAAGTTCATGCAAATCCCAGCCCACAAGATGTTCTTGACTCTACAGATGAAGCCATCAACACAAAAGAAGTCAAACTTCCTGTTCAGCCAAATGTTCAACCTGATGTTCAACCTGCTGTGCAACTGCCCTCACTTGTACCTGTACCCATTAGGCAGTGGACATATGCTGATATGGAAGGAGCAGTTAAGATTGTTGAAGAAAACAACATGCCAATCGGGGTAGCAACAATCAAGTGGGGTATGCCACCTAGCAGTTTGAGGGCATGGCTGTTAGACAAACCACCACAAAGAGGAGGGGTCCACCTACAATTTTAACTGAAGAGGAGACTGAAGTTGTCAAATGGTGCAAGGACATGGCAAGATTGGGCCACGAACTGCAATTAAATCAACTGCAAGCCACTATTTCCCATATAACAGCAAGTCGATCCAATCCTTTCACAAATGGGGTCCCCGGGAGGTCATGGTGGGCAGGATTTCGAAGAAGGCACCCAGATTTGACAATCAGAACGGTTGAAGGAGTGGATAGTGATAGAGCAATTATGGTTCGTTCTTCTATCGTGCAAGCATTCTATGACAACCTCGAGAACCTGATCAAACTTAACCAGTATGGACTAGGTCGAATATGGAACTACAATGAGATTGGTATTCAGGCTGGAAGGAACTGTGGCATGAGAGTTATTTCCAAATTGGGTACAAAATGTGTACCACATTTAGTTTCAAAAAGTAGAGATTGGATCACAGTGCTGGCTTGTGTAAGTGCAGCTGGGATAAGCATTCCCAGGTTCTACTTGTTTAAATCAAAGAGGCACATGTAGAACTATATCTTTAAATGTGAGGTTGGGGCATTGATGGTAGTCCAAGAACATGCATGGATGACAAAGGAACTATTTCTCAAATGGTTAGACCATTTTGTAGCAAATATCCCCAGTGGCGTTTCACCAACAAATTGGGCCCTTCTCATTTTTGATGGTCATGGAAGCCACATGGCTTTCAAGACCATTGAGCAATCACAAAAATTAGGAATAGACCTGCTAACGCTGCCTGCTCATACTAGTCACAAGCTGCGGCCATTGGATGTAAGTTTTTTTGCTCCATTCAAATCATATTTCAGAGAGGAAAGAACTATTTGGTAGGCTGCAAACCCACATATTGATATTGGATGTGAAGAGTTGGCAAGTCTTGCAAGCCAAGCTTTCAGAAAAGCCTTGAAACCAAGTAACATTATCAGTGGGTTTCGCAAAATAGGAATATGGCCTCTTAATCGGTCAGCCTTTGACAACGACATGGGCCCAAGTGAGGGCTATGTTGTTGAAGATGATGTTCAAACTCCTACAACTGAAGATGAACCAGTCACAATGGAAATTGAAGACGATGTTATGGCAGCAGAGACATGCTTGCATCTTCTTGGTTACAATGAGGATGTAATAGATATTTTTGTGAGGGAGTATGATGCAAGGGAAGTGGCAAGTGGTGTTGTAGTAGAATGCAATGGGGGTGATGAAGCTACAACACACATTCAACCAGAAATCCAACAAGTTTTAGCAAATTTCCAACCAGAAGTTCAATCAGATATTGCACCCTCCACTGAAGATACAACCACTACATCAACAGGCCTAAGTTTGCCAACTCAAGTTAGCCAACCAGAATGGATGCATGAAGCAGCCACAAACCTTGGAGTGCAAATAAATCCAACTGAGGAAGAAGTCAGCCTATCTATGCCTTCCTCACCACATGTTGATCCAGTTGAAGTAATACATTACTTTAGTAATGCAAGGAATTGGCAAGAGCATAGTGATGGTCAAAGTGAAGATGACAATGCTATTAGTGAGGAAGAAGCTAACTTTGTGCCATGCACCCCACATGATGGATCAAAAACAACAAGACCAATCAGCAAATTCTTGAAACTTCCAGTGCAAATGGTGCAAGGAACATTACAGAGAGGTCATTCGGGAGTGCTTCGCCTTAGTAGGGGGTCCCAAGTACTAACATTTGAAGCCTTCATTGAATTGTTCAGCTAACAAGAGGCAGAGAAGAAAAGGCAAGAGGAGTTGCAACAACGTAAGAAGGAGCAGATGTTGCAGAGAAAGGTAGACCGTGAAGCAGAAGCAATTATAAAGGAAGCAACAAGGGATGAGAAGCAAGCAAGGAAAGCGATAGAAGATGAGCAAAAAATGATAAGAATGCAAGAGAAAGCCATTCGACAGGAGCAGGCCAAGGCTGAATGTCTACAAAAGGAAGTAGAAAAGAAAGCAAAACAAACAGAGAAGAGAAAACGTAAGTCAACAGTGGGGGATCCTATACCCACCCATCATCCTATCTTGCTTGATATGATGAGCATTTTGACACCAACCTTTGCAGCCATCAACAATATGTAGGTTGGAAGTGGATCACAACAAATGTGATTGACTGCTGATGCAAGCCAGGCATTACTTGCTCAAATAGCAACATGCCTTCAAGGAGGTATTAACCAAATATCACCTCCTCCAAGTGGACCTAACTCAGCTACTGGCAGATATATCATGCCGCCACCTTTTCCTAGAAATATGGATAGTTGATGATAATGATTATAACTGTGATATGATTATAAGATGTGATAATGCTGATGTAGTTATGTTTCAAGTATGTTTGAGAAATGTTTTTTTTCTCGCACCACCCAATCAATTAATGCAGTTTGAATCAAAATATAACTATGATATGATTATAAAATGTCCTAATGCTGTTGTTGTTTGTTATAAAAACCTCAAATTTGTATGCCTTCTATAGGACCCTAAATCTGCATTGGATCAAAAACAAAAACCCTTAGTATTGTTAGTAAACCAAAGCAAACAAAAGATCCCCTATAAGATTCATTTAATCACAAGAATGATGCCAAAGAAACAAGAAAAACATAGAAGGGCATCATTCTAATGATCAAACTAGCATCTTATAGTGGATTGGTGTCACATGTGCTAGTGACCCTTTCCCAACCCTTGATAAAAGCTCAAGTTGTGTAAATGATGGAGATGATGGAGTGAAATGGACAAGATCAAATCTCAAATGAAGAGAGTAACCTTGCATAAAATTGTGGAGGATTTTCTCAAAGATGAAGCACTTATTTAAGGATTTTCAAAATGCTAAGTGTTGTGAAAATGGATGATAATGGGACAAAGATCAAATAATGTCGAGATAAGGCCACTTGTCAAGTGATGATGGTGGTTGTGAAGATTTGGGAAAGAGTCTTATGAGGAGGGAAAATTTGGTCAAAATTTGCCATAAATCTTGGTGACCTTTGGAGGAATATAAGGAGACATGTAAGGCCTCATAAAATGCTATGTTGAGTGTACATGTCCACTTGAGGGGAGATTCAAACTTGGAGAATATTCTCCCTTTATGCCAAGCTGAAAATAAAGATTTTGATAAATCAATTAAATGCAATTTCATGTGCAAGTGGCCAAATCTAGAGAATGCAAGTGGGTGAGATTAGCATTAGATCGGGATTAATTAGCTAGGATGATGATTAGGGTGGTTTGACGAATTTGACTTGATTTAGGGATTTAAATCAAATCAAAGGGAGATGAATGATGATCTAAGATTTAATTAAATAAATGATTGATTTATTTAATCAAAGAGATGATGATAGGATCAAGTTTGATTTATTTGATTTAAACTAGTGACTTTAGGAGATTGATAAATAAACTTGATTTATTTTCCAAATGGATGAATATGTCAATTTGACGTGTCTACATTTTGCCTCTCTTTGAAGCAATGTACTTGTTGCGTTGGTTCAAAGAATAATCTTACCGCAATCAAAATTTAATTTTTTTTAAATTTTTTGGATGCCCCAGCAGAAAGAAGTACACTAGTACATTGCCCCCTCGAGAGATCAAGCGAAAATATTCGATTTGAGGGTCAATCTCACGATAAAGAGGTTCAAAATGGGTGGTTATGGATGACGATGCAAATGAGATGATTTTAAGATGCTTAGAATAACAAATCTATTTTATCCTAAACAACTTAAATGATGATATATTATGAATGGATGAGATTGATGATGTGAATGATGTGATATCTTGTGATTATGCAATGGATGATTTATGAGATGCTTAGACTAACAGATCTATATTATGATGATGATTATGCAATGCATGTGAAATGATCGATGTTTCCTATGATGTATGATATGGATGATATGTGGTATGCTGATAGTTTTGTGGATACAAGATGGATGCATGATGGATGCATGACGGATGCATGATGTTAGCGTGGAAATCAAATATGACAAGAGGATCCCACAAGTCCATGATTAGTCAAGACTTTATAAGAGATGATGATGATGATAGATAAATGTTGATGATGATGATTCACTTATCAAGGATTGGGATTTTCAAAGGGTCACTTACTTTATGTTTGATAACACGCCTAAGCACGATGCATCAAGGTATGAAGGACCAGGATAGCGTTGTACTTAGTGTGATGGACTTTGACTCAACAAGCAGATAGGAGTATTCTTGTTCACACTTGACATACGGAAACCTTGCTAGGGCGTACCTAACAAAGCAAGTATTCGCCAAGTTATTTTACAAGAACGTCCAACAAGCACAACAGACAAAAGAATAATGATCGTTTCCCCATTCCTATCTCTCTAAATCCTTCGTTCGGATATCATCGAGAGGTCCTTGGAATGAGCTCAATAAGATAAATCTAAAGAAAAGACCAAGTACGCAATCAAGTCAATGTTCTTCATACCTCTAGCCAAAGGGATGTGTTTTGATAGGATAAGAATCCAGGGTGATATCCATAAATGATGCCCATTGTCGAAACTATATATCCTAGGACATGCATTGTATAGGATGAAGATGGGTTTGATAAGTTGATTGATAGGCTTTTGATATAAGGTCGACTGACATGTTTGCGACTGATCAAGAGTTTGATTTTGTTTTAGGGGTCGGTTGTTTCGATTTTGATTTTGCGATTGAAGCTTGATTTTGCTGCCTACTATGATTGTTTCTGTTTGTTTTTCCAAAGGATGAAGGTGATGATCAGCTTATTATGGATGATTGATTATTTCAAGTGAAAGCGAAACGGGATGGGTGGATTTTTCAAATATTTGGATGTTTTTGACGTTTTGAAATGTTTTGAGGCTGTTTTGGTGTTTTTGAGATTTTACAAATGTTTTGATTTTTCAAATGTTTTTGGATTTTGATGTCTTGGGGGCTGATCAGAGATTAGCCTTGCCTACGTTTAAGCTCAGAGACGACGTAGTTTAGATTTCAATGTTTTTGATGTTTTTCTAATTTTATGAATGTTTTTGGATTTTTTTTGATGTTTTGGATGTTTTTGAATTTTTCGCATGATTTTGACGTTAGGATATGGAATTGTGTGACAGTATCAGTGCTCTGTTTATGATTTTTGTTGAAGACCAAGCTAAGGTTGATTGATCGGATCGATGGATTGATGATGATAATAACATTGTTGAGGATACACAACAATGCAATGATAGTGTTATGCAACACAAGGATTGGGATGTTGATGGGATTGATGATGATAACATTGTTGAGGACGCACAACAATGCAAGGATAGTGTTAAGCAACACAATGATTGGGAAAGATATCCTAGGATGATGATGAGTTGATTGGATTTGATTTGATCAAGATTGTTGAAGCTTGGTTTGGAACAAAAGATGTTTTGGATGATTTGATGTGACGTTGAAGGATGCGTTTAGATGCAACTAATATTGATTTCTTGGATTGATGTTTGATGAAAGATGAAGCTTTGATAAGGAATGTTTGTTTGTCAAAATATGCCATGGGCTAGTGATTTGGATTTTTGCTCGCAAGTGGTTTGACCAATTTTATTTCATGTTTTCCAATGTTCGGATTGCCACATAAGTCAGAGGACATAGACCAAGATTTATTCTCGAAGAAAGATGTACATATTTTCCCCCAATGTCTAGCAATGTATGGAGTGTCATGGGTGGATGCTTAGATAAGTGTATGGATGGAGGGACATGGATTATCTTGCGATAAGATAAGGTGTTCGGATAACGAATGCTCATTTGGATAATGCTTCATGGCTCAGATAACATAGGATAGGATAGGATCAATGAAAATGACCCATGTCAAGATGTTTACTATATGCAAGTGTAAAGCGTGCCCCAAAATTTCATCAAGATCAAGATAACTAAGATGACGGATGCAAATAGATGTGAATGGATTGGATCAATGGTTTATGGATGGATGGATTTATTATGGATTAGATGGATGGAATGCTCGATTTATTATGGATGGGATGAGATGCTTCCTCCTAAAGTGGCACATGTAGATGCTCAATTCTACACATGACGCCTGTTTGCTAGGTTTTTGTCATGGTCTTTCCCAAAGTGTCGCCCATGCGGTTTTCACTAGAGGACTATTTTTTTCTTTACTGTTTTCAATCCTTTTTTCTGATTTTTTTGGATTTTCATATTTTTTGATTTTTTTGTATTTTTTTCTAAAAGATTCATGTTGAACCACCTGGTGGTGTTGACATAGATGCCCCTATCATAATGTGCCATTGATATCCTGCTTGAAGAAGCTGCTTTGCTAAGATACGTGCACTTGAATGCCACTTCTAGGATTTCTGATCTGCTTTGTTGATACTGGAGTTGACTTTGTCTTTGTGCGCACATCACGATAAAGTGCCTTCTGAATCCTTATGATAAAGGGTTGTTGCCAATACACGGTCAATGTAAGAATTGGATATCATGTGTGGAGGCATGGATGGAGTGTGTTTAGGGATAAGAGATGGATTGGTTGATAGTTTGGAACCTTTGACTCTCCAAACTTGGGAAGATGAGCAATGATAGGTGGATACAGAAGTGTGCATGGAATTAGGACCAACTGTTTGATACACTTTGTACGTCGCTTGAAAAGCATGCTTTTGATTTTGTGGACGTCTTTGATGGATACTTTTCCCTCTTTTAGTTTGACCCACAGTTTCTTTGACTGATGGAGTTTGATAGGGATGATCTTTCTTTGTATTTTTTGGTATCCATGCGTATTTGATTTTTCCATTCTGCTTCTCAACTTCTTTTGCTTTGATACCATTCTTTTTTATTTGATTCAAATCTTCCTTTTGACGTTGGCCCCAATTCGTGGATGGGGTGATGGGTGGATGAAGATTCATGACGTGGCTAGTTGTAGTATTGGCATCAGTTTCATCATAAGGATTCTTCGTGCTCCCTATGTTGACATTTGCTTGAGATGAAGTTGCCCCCAGTATTGTGGGAGTAGTACCTTCATGCTTTGATTCTTCCTATTTTGAGATGTCTTGTTCAGTAAGCATGCTTTGATAAATGACCACTGTAGATGATGTTATTTTGATTGGATGCTCTGCTAACTCTAAAATATCTTGTTCTATTTGATTTGCTTTGTTGATTGGATAATGTTCAATATCTTTATTCTTGATGTCCTCAATCTGAATTTGGGACATATTTGATCCTGATGTTGACAACTCCATTTGATTGTAGGAGTTAAGAATATGTTCTTTTTGTGTAACAAAATCTTGTTCTAGATGAAGATCATCTATGTGCCCATCTGTAAAAAGCATCTCATGGGTAGATGGAGGAGTATGTGCTACATGGATATGATCATCTTGCATAGACAAGAGAGTGTCCATTAGATCATTGTAATATCTTGTAGATACGAATTCTTGATCTTGATTAATTTTGGAGTTGCTTTCGACATGCTTTGGATCAAGTTCTTGACATGGGTGCATTTCAAAGGATAGATTTCTTACCAAGGGTTCTTGAATGTTGTCATTAGACATGGTAAGTGGTTCAACATTCTCAAGTGTCGAGTTCAGGGTTCTTTTAGGATCTGTAACCATGCGGTCAAAGGGGATCAATATGTTTTGAAAAGGACCATTGCTAGACTTTGGTGAAAGATTTTGATCATGCTTTGGAATAAATTCTTGAGATATGTCCTCTAACTCATAAGGTGATGTAGAGACATTTTCAACATAATCATAGGTGAACTGATTGTGCATTATGTCAATTGGATCAAATAATCCTAACACTCCTTGAAAGAGATCACTAAAAAGTGGCTCTTGATGTATGGTGAGTTGATCATCGGATTGTGTAGATACAACTTCAATGTGCTCCTCGATGGAGAGGATTTGATCATTGTTTTCGACAATTGCGGTGGAAAGATTGTGAATGTCTTCGACCATAGAGTCAAGTGATGTTGATATTTCTTGAATTGGCTCATTGTCGAGTTTTGTTGGTGGATTTTGATCGTGATTCAAAAGTGACTCTTGACATATGTCGATTTGATCATTGGATGAAGTAAACGTGTGCTCAATGATGGATTGATCTTGATCCTTGTTTCAATAGTTGTCATCATTTGTGTTTGTGCTCGTGTTGGTTGGGTAGCTTGAGAGGCTTGGGCAACTTGAGAGGATTGTTTCACTTGTTTCACTTGTGTTGCTTGTTGCATGGCTAGATATTGTTGGAATCCCTTTTGAAAAGTAGCTTGTAATGTCGCGTTGTATTGGATTGATGTGGTGGAAATTGGTGGTGGTGGGGGTGGTGGTGGATTTAGAATCATGTTGGATGTAGTGACAAGTGTTTGAGATACGCTCGGAGCGATCATGGTAGTGAGAGGTTGAGATGTGATGGGTGTGATAGTGGTGTTTGGAATGATTGAAGGGATAGTGATGGTTGGAATGACCGAGGTGATAGGTCCTTGGGAGACCGTATTTTGATTTGGGATCAACATTGTTTGATTAGATACCATCCATTGGTGTGATGTCGATGGTATATTCAAAGGATTTGTCATGATGGTTTGATTCACGTTAGGTGAATTGATTTGGGTGGAGTGATTGGTGCTAGGTAAAGGGGGAAGCCCTAAACCAAGGAATGATGTAGGTCATGGTGGTGGAGATTTCCCTTGGCGCAATGCCTCAACTATTTTGGAAAGTTCCGCAATTTGATCTTGCCAAATTTTATTTTGATCTTGACTCACTTGAGATAGTTGATTTGGCTTTTGTTTAAGCAGATTTGGGATGCCTACTTGCGGTTTTTGAATGGGATTATGGGAAAATTGACTTTGGATAATGTTCTAATTTGGGATGATGTTCAGATTTGGCATGATAGGATAAACATTGTTGGTATTGGGAATCATTTTTCCAAAGTTTTCTAAGTTAGGATTCATGTTTCGAAAACTTGCACTTGGTACATCCACATTTGGTTTGTAGGGATTTGGTGGAATGACGTTGTTTATTTCAAGGCTCATGCATTGATTATTCGATTGGTGGATTTGTAGGTTTGGACTTAGATCTATCATTGGGAAATGTGTTCCAAAATTTGACTTGGGCATACTCACACTTGTTGTACCATTGACATTTGTCAAAGGCAATGATCCTATGCATGGACTTTGATAATTGATAGGCATTGCAAGGCTTTGAAGATTCAACTGATTTGGATTACCCAAGATGTATGGATCAAGTTTATATTCCATTTTCTTCTTTTATTTTGACCTTGTTATGAAAGTGACCACTAAGGTTCTTAGGACCAATGACAAGATGGAGGATGAAATGTGTAAATGATATGAGTGTTGAACGTTTAGGGACTTTGGATAAATGCTAGACTTAGGGTTTGATTTTGATTGTTTTATTTGGATGATGAACTTGTAAACCCTATGATGTTGGATGTGATATGTGATCTTAGGATGAATTTTTTCAAAGGATTGCTAATTTAATTAAATGTATGAAAAAGGATGCATTCCCATACATATAACTAAACAAATGATTTTGATTTGGTTTAAGGATGTACCCAAGTCTAGAATGATGTTTGCAAAGATCTAAAGTTGTTTGGTGGGATGGATTTTGATAAGTGTTTGGATGGATGAAGTGTTTGATTTGATCCTAAGAGACTTAGAGAGACTTTGTTTACTAGGCCAAGGTATTGAAGAACACACTTTTCTCTAAGAGCAATCAAAAGACCAATATGACCAAAAGATATCAAGCACATGTGTGGGGTCCAATTTGTTATCTTTGCTTAATGAGTTATTTTTACAAAAAAAAACCACTTGATTATGTTTCAAACTGAATGTCCAATGTCACAACTTCTTTTCATCCCACAAAGTGCTATGTGGAAGTTCCAAGAAATCAGGACAAGGGTTGTCTAATGTTGACCTTTGTAAGAGCAAATTAAGATGTAAACCCAATTACTTAGGAACCTCTAAGGACATAGTCCCAAGGGTAAGCAATAGTTCTTGGGATTTGTCAAAGGTGTTTGCTCTAACTAAGGGGTTTGAAATTTTGATGATGATGTTGAATGTTGGTTTTGCAATGTTTTCGATAAACACATTGTGTTTTCAAACAAGCAATATGACATCCTAGCTTAATGGGTACGTTTTTATTAGTGGGCTTGCCTCATGCCCTTCATAGAAGAGATGATTTTACATGCAACCAAGGAAAAATATAGAGGTATGATGAAATCCTAACCTCTATATTTCAACCAAGATCGGACATGGCAAGTAACTTCTTGGAATCAAAGTTCCAATGCACCACTTTGATAAACTCACTCAATGGATAAATAGGCCACTACAAAACAAGGGTTCTAGTTCAAACTTTCCGTTCGTGGAGATTGACCCATATGGCAAGAGTCCCCTTTTGGATCCATCTTGTCGGAGCCAACCGCGTGATAATGGCGTTTATCCAATACCCACATTTATATCCCGGCTAGAAATACTCTTGGCTTTAGAGTGTTACCGGTTGAGTCATTCCCTTGGGTGAGTACTTTTTCCCAAGGTAGGCCCTCTAGGATAAACAAAGCAAGCAAAGACACAATCCGTAACTCGATCAATCTTTGATGGTACAAAGAAAGAGAATGTACGCGAAAATGCCCCTACTCACACTCGCACAAGATGTTCAATTTTTAAGCCCAAATCGAAGTGTTTCAAAGCAATAAAATGCATTTTGAGTGTTTCTCTTGCACCCTAGATCGCACGAAGCGCAAGGGGAGAGGATACGCACTCAAAATGCACCAAAGACAAAATCACACAATTCAAGCACTTGTTCATTTTATAGCCTTCAAAGCAATTGTGTGATTCATTTTAAGCACCAAATGAAATATGAAGATTGCTTGTCCAATTTGAGAACCCAAATTGAAGCTAGTAAGTTTCTAAGTTCAATTTTAGCCCAACTTTGAAAAAGTAATGATCTAGTTGGCTTAAAACAGAAAATAAAAGCAAGAAATGGATGCTCTAGACAATTGCAATTAGCATTTTAAAATGCTCTTTCAAGTTTAATGTCCAAATCATGCACCCCAAATTTGCTTGCTTTTGTTTAAGTTTAATGTCCAATTCCAATGCCAGCCTGCAAACAATATAAAGTTATTTTTTAAAAA
>VDFB02144966.1:13380-25084 GCA_007258455.2 Sequoia sempervirens
CATTAATCATCAAACAAAGTATCATCATGTCACAGAATAATCCACTATCGCTCAAAACCAGTGATCACAATATCCAACAAAACATCATAAGTCTAACAATATGAAAGCATAGCAATAGAAAGCATAAGCGCCGTGGGTGGTACTACGGTGCTTGTTTTAGCTACGTGGAATTTTGTTGGGTTGGATGGTGTTTGAGTGCATTTTGGCATCTTTTAAAATCATTTCTGTGTATGGCATGAAGGGTTTGAATGTAATCATTTTTTTTTACATGTGACTGCCGATTGGTAGAAAAATGAACCCTCGTGAATTATTTTGTCTACGTCATCGAATTTTTGACTCCTATGCCTTTTTTTGAAATTATTCTATGAAGTAATCACATGTAATGTGATTTAAACAGGACATTGACGGAATTTTTACCAAGTATCATCATGAAATTTACTGGGTATATAATAGGATACTAAATCTTCAAAGATTTTTTCATTTTATCTTATATGGAGCTGCATAAAATGTCTCCACCTCTCTTCACTTGCAAGATTTCTTGTTTAACAGTGGAATTTTGTTGGGTTTGACGATGTTTGAGTGCATTTTGGGTTTTTCAAACTCATTTCTCTGTATGCCATTAAGGGTTTGACTGTAATCATTTATATTTACATGTGACTGGTGACTGGTAGACAAGTGAACCCTCGTGAATTATTATATGAAATTTAAAAATTTATTCAAAACCCACGTGAGTGCTACCAATTAATTTATATGGAGCTACAGAAAACGTCTCCACCTCTCTTCACCTACAAGATTTCTTTTTCAATAGTGGTTTTTCTGGGTGTCGTCAATGTTTGAGCGCTATGATTTCTGTTGACATTATTCCAAAATCCCCTCTCGCCGGTCTGGAAGCTCTCGACCATCCTTAGACTGCTCGGTTGTCCCTTCTCCAAACCGTTTACCTTCCCAAACTTTGCATAGGTCTCCATGTCAATGTCTCCTTTTGACCCTTTCATTAATTGCATTGTTTTTCCCATCCTTCCTCCATCCCACTATATAAGTGATAATGATGAGAAATCTCATGGCTTGAGGTTTTGGTAGCACTCAGGTTTTGATTAAATCTGGTCTAATTTGGTTGATTGGTAGACATCATAATATTTGTTTCTCACTTACACAGTTACACTACAACATCAGAACAGTCCACTTTATCCAAATATTTGTTTCTAATTTCATTTTGGATGGACTAGCAATGATTCTGAGATCTATACAAAACAGTCCATAGTTTCCCAGAAATTTGTATCTAAAATTATTGGTAAATATTTGAGAGAAAATTAAATAAAGTATTCGACCAAACTCATGCTGCCACTTGGCAATAGTTTAACAGGTTAAGCAATGCACGAAGCTTTCAGATTTAGCCTTAATCAACGCTAATTAATGTAATCTAGGTATAACTCCTTTGAGTAATCCACCAGATGAGAGGAGGGAAATAAACAATGTTAACATACCATTGTTTTCTAATGAAGTGGAGCATGTTAAAATTTCAAATGATCTTTTTCTTCATCAAATGAACCAGATAATTTTCATTGAAACTGCTTTAGTTTTTCTAGACCACTACATTGTTATCTAATAAAGAAGCTTCCATAAAGACAGATCTCTTCCTTACATAGACGAAACTAGCAATGTAGACTATGAGGACTCTATAACAAATGAATTTTCTTAGAAATTTCCACAAGTATAAATCAAGAATTCTGATGGTTGCTTGTTGAATTCTAAAACTTGGGTAATTTTTTATTTTGGTTTAACTGTGAAAAGTGTAGTAAACTATTATATGTTACTTTTCAATAGTTTCACATAATGGTTTAATTTATGCATATAATTGTATTCATAGCCATGTATATGAAATCTGAATCATATAATAGAAACAATTTGGAGAATTGAATTCTAAAATATGTATAATTTGATGGGTGATATACCTATATCTATATAAGACTATACATATGTAATCTGATATATATATATATATATATACATACATATATATGTATATATATATATATATCATATTATATATACATACATATATATGTATGTATATATGTATATGTATGTATATTATTACATGCACATACATAGACATAGTATACATACATAAAAATACACACATACATACATGTATGCAATATATGTATTACATACCCTTATATATGTATGTATATATATATATATATATACACATATGTGCATGTATATACACATATATGGCTGCACATACATATATACATACCTCAGAGATATACATACATATATAGGTATGTATACACATATATACATACATATATATGTATATATATATATATAATCTTATATGGATAATAATGGTGTAAATGAGGAAGGAAACCATGGTAGATGAACACTTTAGGGCTTAAAGCTGCTCAACAACCTGCGGTCAAGTTAACATGCACGCGTGGTTTGATGAAGGCTTAAGGGGTACATGGTTAACTCATATGCATGGTTTGATGAAGGAATATGGGGCACATGGAGAACATTTTAATGTGATGAGGTTGATGGTAAAGGGACCACCTCCTAACAGATCCACGTGATATTTTGATTGGGCCACCATACAAACGTAACTTGAAATAGGTGAAATGATAATTGGTAATAGGAAATTTTTCATTCAACACACAATTGTTTGGCAGGAAAATTCAAATGTGAAAGTCAATCACCACAATTCAATGCATTCAATATACACATTGTAATGATTTTATAAGAGGCAATTTCCAGTGTCATTTTCACTATGAATTTGCATATGCTTTCACAGCATATCCTCTACAAAACTTAGGCATAGATGGTCACTACAAAATGAAATGATAGATTGTTTTCCACAAAAAATTAAAATTTGAAACTCACCCACCACATTTCAATTTACCCATTCGAATGATTTTTTAAGAGGGAATTCCCACTATCATTTTCATTACGAATTCCCCCCTGCTTTCACTTAATATCCTCTACAGACTTCAAAGCTTACTAAGGAGACTTCTGCACATTCCTCTTAAAAGGAAGCTTATTCATGTTGGTACACTCAGAATAAGTAAATTCATGTTTTTATTTATCAGTATACCAGATTTACATTTATGTTGTCTGTTTCATTGTTCAATATACTCTTTTATATTTATGAACTCAGTGTTTACATTATTTTCAGCGATACATTATTTTCCACTTATTTTATGAGTTTCAATAATTAGATTACATATTTGTATATACCTTTACATATACATCTACATGTATATGTATATACAAATATATATACAAATTTATATGCATATGTATGTATGAATGTATATGTATACATGTATATGTATATGTATATACATAGACATGTATATTTATATAGATATACATATATTTATGTATATTTATATAGATGTACATGTATATGCATATAGATATACATGTATACATATACATATATATGTATATATATGTCCATTCTATTGCACTCTGCCATATATGGTGCCATCATATGTAATACACTATTATTTTCAGCTTCATACCAAGGATCAAAACATTGTGGATTTTAATGCTCCAATCAAAACTCTTATTGTTGTGCATGCAATATTGTAAGGATGATTTGATGTGGGAATGTTATGAGTACCGAGTACTACCCCCATTTATTACAATTATTTTGCAGGCAAGCAGGAGCGTGGAGAGGTGAAACAAGCATGTGGATTATCAACATACCAACAA
Organism: Sequoia sempervirens; assembly: GCA_007258455.2. Taxonomy (NCBI): domain Eukaryota; kingdom Viridiplantae; phylum Streptophyta; class Pinopsida; order Cupressales; family Cupressaceae; genus Sequoia; species Sequoia sempervirens. The sequence goes on from VDFB02144966.1 coordinate 17,104, forward strand.
AGTTGTGTTTGTTAACACAACAAACTCTATAGGGACATTTTGCTCTGAATGCTTCTTGATATGTTTACATTTTCTGGTATACACATGTTAAATAATTACTTTTCTTATTAGATGCTTATTTCATTCCAGGAATATATTTATTGGCATTGGTCTCTTAATGGCAAGAATGCAAGGATTTATCCACAATCACCAGAAGACATTAACCGTTAATGACAGGTAAAGTCTATGACTTTACTTTGGCAATGACCTAGTAATACTGAAAAAATGTGTATTTTTTATATATGGCTGCAAGTTAGATGAAATGAGCAATAGTATACAATAATTATGAGATTTTTTAGTATTAGATTAATTATATGTCTACATGTATATATATATATATATATATATATATATATATATATATATATATATATATATATATATATATATATATATATATATATATATATATATATATATATATAATATGTATTAGCTATATATATGTAATAGATGAATGTGTGTGTATGTAATGGGTTGTGCATATATGTATGTGCATATATGGCTATGCTCTTAATATTATTATTAATATGTGTGTATATATATAATTAATCTGATAATAATCATATCATCAAACAAAGAAGGTGTAGACACGTCAAATTGACATATTTATCCATTCGGCAAATAAATCAAGTTTATTTATCAATCTCCTAAAGTCACCAGTTTAAATCAAATAAATCAAACTTGATCCTATCATCATCTCTTTGATTAAATAAAATCAATCATTTATTTAATTAAATCTGAATCATCATTCATCTCCCTTTGATTTGATTTAAATCCTAAATCAAGTCAAATTAAATCAGGCTCACCCTAATCGTCATCCTAAGCTAATTAATCACGATCTAATGCTAATCTCACCCACTTGCATTCTCTAGATTTGGCCACTTGCACATGAAATTGCATTTAATTGATTTATCAAAATCTTTATTTCAACTTGGCATAAAGGGAGAATATTCTCCAAGTTTGAATCTCCTCCCAAGTGGGCATGTACACTCATGAGCATTTATGAGGGCCTTACATGTCTCTTACATGTCCCCTTCCCGAGTCAAGCCTCGGCATTTATGGCAAGAATTTGAATTCAAATTTTTCCTCTCATGGGCACTCTTCCCAAATCTTTCCCCAACCATTGGCCTATCATCACTTGACAAGTGGCCTTATGGGATTAGTTGATCTTTGTCCCACATTGGTCCATTTTCAGCATAGCATTTTGAAAATATTTAAATACAAGCTTCATCTTTGAGAAAATCCTCCACAACCTTGCAAGGTTACTCTCTTCATTTGAGATTTGATCTTATCCATTTCACTCCATCATCTCCATCATTTACACAACTTGAGCTTTGATCAAGGGTTGGGAAAGGGTCACTAGCACATGTGACACCAATCCACTATAAGATGCTAGTTTGATCATTAGAATGATGCCCTTCTATGTTTTGCTTGTTTCTTTGGCATCATTCTTGTGATTAAATGAATCTTATAGGGGATCTTTTGTTTGCTTTGGTTTACTAACAATACTAAGGGTTTTTGTTTTTGATCCAATGCAGATTTAGGGTCCTACAAATGGCGCTAGAAGGAGGGAAATGCATTTCGTTTATATTCTCGGTTACTTCATTTTTATTTTCTATCTCATAAAATGGGAATGCGTTAGAAATGCTACTTTACATTCTTCTAATTGTTATTTAAGTAGTGTTTTTTTTAATTAGAAATTAGAGCTGACATTAAGACATGAAATGGAGGGATACTGATACACATTTGAACAAGAAAGAGACATCATTCATATAGTGTAAAATGTGGAGAATATGTATAAGGTATAAAAGATCCTTCAACCTTTTGTGTCATGTACGAAGAAGGAGGTTGTGTGAGAATTTAAGTTATCCATCACCATGATCGGCATCGCATATGAAGCTTTACAGTGACGTTTACGCTGGTTAATGAACCAATTGTTTATCTACTTCTGATCCAGACCTACACTTTCTACCAAAGCAGTCTTGTTTGTCTCTGAAGGATAAGGCCACTTAAAATGGAGATGCCACCAGTCATGCAATTTTTTCCTTAAATTCCTTCTTGAGAGTGCTGAAGTATCCACTCTACTTTCGTAGAGGTTGATCCCTCAACTCTTTTTCTTGGGCACTACGATCAAGTTCATTCACCTCAACTTCCCCATAGCTCAATTCCTCTTTCGATGATCCATATTCTGGTATCTCATATGAGTTACCTGGAGAGGAGTTTCTGATCACTTCAATGTTTAATGAGTTGAGTCAAGTTTCAACCTTATTTATAAATGCCATTCCTTCTTTGTAAGGCTTGGCGAGCTCTACCTGGTTCCTTCTTAACATTTCACAGTAGGCCTCCATGAATTGATCAAGCTCTGGATCTTATCCTATACTCATTGGGGGTGAATATCTCTCAAGCTATCGCTCCTCACTAATCTCCCCCAACGCTTATACGTCATTCAGAGCCCCAGTCCTCCTACAGTCCATGTAGACTACCAGCGAGCAAGGATAATCAAGATGGCCAGCTACTTTAGTTGTCATTAGATCAATATTTTAGTGAAAGAGGCGCTCTCCACCCTTAGTGATGTTACCATGTCTTCTTTTTTCTTGCAGCTGCATACTTTGTCAGCTAACGTGTTTTCCCAGGCCTTCTCTACGCATATCCTGCAATTAATAAAATCCATCAGTTAAATGTGTTTTCTCAGACTTTCTATTAAGCAATTCGCGTGCTACTTTATGCTCCCATTGCATGCAGGCAGGGAGGATGCTGGAAAATGTTGTGGAATATAGCTTTACGCCTACCAGTTGCATCTGCTTAAAAGTTCATGGATCCTTTTTCACAGGCCCATTTTGTGTGTGCCTTACAAGTTTCCACTCTCCTGGGTCTATATTCATTATATCCTACATGCCTATAGAGACTTCTCTTTACTGCCTAGCCACCCATAAATAGCTTGGCAGGTTCATTGATTGTACACTGTAGTCCAACATTAACAAGTGCAGCAGCTCTCTGAAGAATGTGATCACATTCACTGTCCAACGTTCTTAGTGCAAGCTACAAAGGAGTGCAACCCAATGGACTTGTGGTTGTCACCACTTTTTAGGCAGCTTGCAACATTGAGCTACAATACTCTCGATTTCACTCACTACCATTCTAACTTGTTTTGAATTTTTGCTTCTTTAATACGAGAACTTAATTCAATGTCCAAGTCACATCTAGCAGAAGCAAGTATTTTACATCACCATGAAGAATGTCAACTTTTATGGGTTGTTGTAGCTGTAATGGCAGGTTCATGTTTTGCATAGGCGCAGTTATTTTCACCAGCGAACTATATTTTCTTGAAATTTTCAAAAATCATTAATGCGCACATGCTTGAAAGATTCACACGCCTTTTTAAGTCTATTTGCATCACTGTCTGTCATTTAAAAGTTTCTCACACCTTCTAAAATCTATTTTGTACAGGTTCTTTACTCATTATACTATGTCTGAAAACAACATAAATCCTTAACACCTGCTAGTTGCAATTAAAATCTTTGTTCGCAGGTCAAGTGGTTGTTGGCATGTTTGAGAGGATCATGAAGCATTAAGATAATCCTTGAAACTGGAAAATACCCTGTTGTGCATCAACTAGCAGAACGTGTCTGCTAATAGGCATCTAACTATTATAAATCTATGGCAGGTGACAGGGGTATACATTTGTGAGCTGTTCACCACCTTTTGGAAAGCTGGACTAGATGGTGTCAATTGGTTATGTTTATATTGCAACGTTTTGAATCAATTTAGTATATCTAGGCAATATTAAAGTGGGTTGATTTTCTTGTCACCATTAAATTGCATTAAATTGTGATCATCATCACCTAATGTCGCCATCAAGCAAAGAGTCTTGAGTTTATTTTTTTGAAATGCTGCCATACTTGCATTAAATCACTACCATCATTTTCCAATAGTTTATTATCACTATTCATTTATGATCAAACCTTCCAAAGAAGATAAAATTAAACAAAAAATACATGGAGTCATTATCATTGTCTTTATACGAAGCTTAAATAACTACATGTTTTTGCCTATGATTTCATTAATTCTAAAAATAAATCTTATTTTTAAAAAATAACTTTATATTGTTTGCAGGCTGGCATTGGAATTGGACATTAAACTTAAACAAAAGCAAGCAAATTTGGGGTGCATGATTTGGACATTAAACTTGAAAGAGCATTTTAAAATGCTAATTGCAATTGTCTAGAGCATCCATTTCTTGCTTTTATTTTCTGTTTTAAGCCAACTAGATCATTACTTTTTCAAAGTTGGGCTAAAATTGAACTTAGAAACTTACTAGCTTCAATTTGGGTTCTCAAATTGGACAAGCAATCTTCATATTTCATTTGGTGCTTAAAATGAATCACACAATTGCTTTGAAGGCTATAAAATGAACAAGTGCTTGAATTGTGTGATTTTGTCTTTGGTGCATTTTGAGTGCGTATCCTCTCCCCTTGCGCTTCGTGCGATCTAGAGTCACCAAGAGAACGCTCCAAAGTACATTTCTAACTTTGAAACGCCGATTTGGGCTTAAAAATTGAACATCTTGTTGTGAGTGTGGTGGGGCCGTTTTGGCATGCGTTACTTAACATTGCCATCAAGGGTTGATGGGAGTTATGGTTATTATTAACGGCGCTTTTAGTCTAAGAGGGCTGCTTGGGGAAAAGAAATTACTCACCCAGGGGGAACAGCTCGAAATTTGGTAACACTCTAAAGGCCAAGGTATTTCCGGTAGGGATATAAATGTGGTGTTGGTTAAAATGCCATTTATCCACTTGTGAGTTGGCTCGGGCAAGATGGATCAGAAGGGGGACTCTTTGCAGTAATGGGTCAGTCTCACGAGATGGAAAGTCTGAGACTAGGGCCCTTGTTTTGTGGTGGCTGTTATCCAGCTGGCGAGTTTATCAAAGTGGTGCATTGGAACTTTGATTCCAAGAAGTTACTTGCCATGTCCGATCTTGGTTGAAATATAGAGGTTAGGATTTCATCATACCTCTATATTTTTCCTTGGTTGCATGTAAAATCATCTCTTCTATGAAGGGCATGAGGCAAGCCCACTAAGAAAAACGTACCCATTAAGCTAGGATGTCATATTGCTTGTTTGAAAACACAATGTGTTTATCGAAAACATTGCAAAACCAACATTCAACATCATCATCAAAATTTCAAACCCCTTAGTTAGAGCAAATACCTTTGACAAAGCCCAAGAACTATTGCTTACCCTTGGGACTATGTCCTTAGAGGGTTCCTAAGTAGTGGGTTTACATCTTAATTGCTCTTACAAAGGTCAACATTAGGCAACCCTTGTCACGATTTCTTGGAACTTCCACATAGCACTTTGTGGGACGAAAAGAGGTTGTGACATTGGACATTCAATTTGAAACATAATCAAGTGGTTGTTTTAGGTAAAAAGAACTCATTAAGCAAAGATAACAAATTGGAACCCACACATGTGCTTGATATCTTTTGGTCATATTGGTCTTTTGATTGCTCTTAGAGAAAAGTGTGTTCTTCAATACCTTGGCCTAGTAAACAAAGTCTCTCTAAGTCTCTTAGGATCAAAATCAAACACTTCATCCACCTCAAACATTTATCAACATCATCCCACAAACAACTTTAGATCTTTGCAAACATCATTCTAGACTTGGGTACATCCTTAAACCAAATCAAAATCATTTGTTTAGTTAGATGTATGGGAATGCATCCTTTTTCATACATTTAATTAAATTAGCAATCCTTTGAACAAATTCATCCTTAGATCACATCCAACATCATAGGGTTTACAAGTTCATCATCCAAATCAAACAAAATCAACATCAAACCCTAAGTCTAGCATTGATCCAAAGTTCCTAAACGTTTGTCACTCATATCATTTACACATTTCATCCTCCATCTTGTCATTGGTCCTAAGAACCTTAGAGGTTACTTTTGCAACAAGGTCAAAACACAAGAAGAACATGGAATATAAACTTGATCCATACATCTTGGGTAATCCAAATCAGTTGAATCTTCAAAGCCTTGCAATGCCTATCAATTATCAAAGTCCATGCATAGGATCATTGCCTTCAACAAATGTCAATGGTACAACAAGTGTGGGTATGCCCAAGTCAAAGTTTGGAACACATTTCCCAATGATAGATCTAAGTCCAAACCTACAAATCCACCAATCGAATAATCAATGCATGAGCCTTGAAACGAACAATGTCATTCCACCAAATCCCTACAAACCAAATGTGGATGTACCAAGTGCAACTTTTCGAAACATGAATCCTAACTCGGAAAACTTTGGAAAATGATTCCCAATACCAACAGTAACATCCTATCATGCCAAATTTGAACATCATCTCAAATTAGAACATTGTCCAAAATCAATTTTTCCATAATCCCATTCAAAAAGCACAAGTATGCATCCCAAATATGCTAGAACAAAAACCAAATCAACTATATCAAGGGAGTCAAGATCAAAATCAAAATCAAATTTGGCGAGATCAAGTCAGAACTTTCCAAAATAGTTGAGGCATTGCGCCAAGGGAAATCTCCACCACCATTACCTACATCATTCCTTGGTTTAGGGCTTCCCCCTTTACCTAACACCAATCATGCCATCCAAATCAATCCACCTAACATCAATCAAACCATCATGACAAATCCTTTGAATATACCATCGACATCACACCAATGGATGGTATCTAATCAAACAACAACGTTGATCCCAACCAATCAAAATACGGTCTCCCAAGGACCTATCACCTCGTTCATTCCAACCATCACTATCCCTTCAATCATTCCAAACACCACTATCACACCCATCACATCTCAACCTCTCACTACCATGATCGCTCCGAGCGTATCTCAAACACTTGTCACTACATCCAACATGATTCTAAATCCACCACCACCCCCACCACCACCAACTTCCACCACATCAAATAATGCAATAGCGACATTACAAGGCTGCTTTCAAAATGGATTCCAACAATATCCTAGCCATGCAACAAACAACACAAATCGACAAATTGATGATCCTCTCCAAGTTGCTGAGGCCTCTCGAGGCTACCCAACCAACCACGAGCACAAACACAAAGATGACAATATTGAAAAGCAAGGATCAAGATCAATCCATCGAGCACCACGTTTACTTCATCGATGATCATCGACATATGTCAAGAGAGTCACTTTTGAATCCACGATCAAAATCCACCAACAAAACTTCGATGATAGAAACCCGATTCAAAATATCAACATCACTTGACTCTATGGTTGAAGACATTCACAATCTCTCCACTGCAATTGTCGAAAACAATGATCAAAGCCTCTCCATCGAGGAGCACATTGAGGATGTATCTACACAATCCAATGATCAACTCACCATACATCAAGAGCCACTCTTTAGTGATCTATTTCAAGGAGTGTTAGGACTATTTGATCCAATTGACATAATGCACAAACAATTCACCTATGATTATGTTGAAATATACCACATTTTATGCCTTACCGAGTTAGAGGACATATCTCAAGAATTTATTCCAAAACGCCAGTCAAAATCTTTCACCAAAGTCTAGCAATGGTCCTTTTCAAAACATATTGATCCCCTTTGACCGCATGGTTACAGATCCTAAAAGAACCCTGAACTCGACACTTGAGAATGTTGAACCACTTACCATGTCTAATGACAACATTCAAGAACCCTTGGTAAGAAATCTATCCTTTGAAATGCACCCATGTCAAGAACTTGATCCAAAGCATGTCGAAAGCAACTCCAAAATTAATCAAGATCAAGAATTCGTATCTACAAGATATTACAATGATCTAATGGACACTCTCTTGTCTATGCAAGATGATCATATCCATGTAGCACATACTCCTCCATCTACCCATGAGATGCTTTTTACAGATGGGCACATAGATGATCTTCATCTAG
>VDFB02144966.1:28880-109337 GCA_007258455.2 Sequoia sempervirens
CCCCATGCATAAATTAACAAAGCGTTAATTTTTTAACATAAATTAACGTAACCCATTTTGATTATTTCCGTCCTCGACCAAACCCACCTTTTTAAATTTGATTTTTTTACGTAAAAACTGCGTAAATCACATAGGGAGGTTTTTATTTCTACTCACCTACTGTCCACCTGCGCCCTCACGGTACATTGCCCGTACTCCGTCCGCCCGATGCACGATCGCGGTGTCATTGTCTGTCGGCATCGTGTCTCCTCGTTGATTTTCTCTTCTCTCCTCTCTTTCTCTCAACTGCTACAGTGACAATGACCCAGGTAATTTTTCAAATTACCTTTTTAACCCCCCCTTCCTCCAACAAGGCATTTTTTTACCTTTTATTTCACTTTTTATTCCTCTAATTAATCCCAAACTTCCCGAGGCTGCCATTCGCAAACCGTGTGTTAGATCACCTCCGTTCAGAAACCAAAATTGCTTAGTTTTCTGAGCTCTATCCAACGGTATCATTCTTTCTTTCCTATCAAGACATCGTCCGGGGACCCCTTTTTCCTTCCCCAACCGCCCTCTCGAGGGGGCATACCCTCTTACCATTCCTCCATTCCTTCAACTCGGTCATTGGGACATCATTAACCTCTTCACGCCAGGGGCATCACCATTAGCATTTTATTTTTCTTCGAAACACTGTTATCCTAACAATATTTCGAAGAGGGGCAAAATGTAGACATCTAAATTTAATCATTTCCATATGATTAAATTTACCACCTTTCCTCTACCATGCTAATATTAATAAATTAATATTATACCTTTGGCCTCATAACGGTAAAATATTTAATTCAGTAATTAATACTTTATCTTTCACCTTATTCCTCTCTAAATTAAATAAATACGCTAATTTATTTAATTTAGTCATTTTCCCCTTGTTGATTTAAAATCAATTTAAAATTCCTCCTTGTCACATCCTCCATAACTTTGCTCTAATCTGAATTACTTTAATTAATTCATGATTATGATGTGCATTCCCTTAATCAGAGATTAATGTCATATCCTCCTACATTTGCCACTTGCCTCTAATCTTCCATTAATTAGCCTAATCCAATGTTTGCACAACCTTAACCAAAATTATTAGCTAAATTTAGCACCACTTTTTGGTCAATTCTTCCATTTTTGCCTTTTTGGATATTGACCCCCTTTCCCATGTGAATTTTTAATTCACATTTATTTGTCCTAGGTTCATCTCCTTTATATGTGAATTTTTAATTCACATTCCATTCTTCCAAGGCTTCTAGAACCTTGGACTTGTCACAATCTCCACATGTGACCAAGTCCCACCTTTGGAGCCCATCTTTTATCTTTAGACTTTCCTACATTTATATCCCCAACCACCTTTCCTTTTCCCATGTAGATTTTTGAGGAATTCCAAAATTCCTCAAATGTCTCTTTCACTCCCACTTGGGGACAAGAAATCTCTTTTTGTGGAAATCTCCTCACTCCCCAAGGTGCATGTCCTTTTTCCACCTCATATACCTTTTTGACACCTCACCTCCATCTCACATCCCCTTGTCCACTTCACCCTCCACATGTCAAGATGTGAGGGCTTGTGGGTTCTCAACCCACCATAGCCCTTCATCTTGGCCTTGTTGGAGCAATCTTGACCGTTGAATTCTCTAGAGAATTCAAATTCTTCTATAAATACCCCCTCCTCAAGGGCATTTTCAACACTTTAGATTTGAGCAACTACATGCTGTCCATTTGAATCCTCAATCCTTTGCCATCATCTAGCCATCTTTGTTAATCATTTGCACCTCCAATCTTGCATTTAGACATTCAAGCAATCATCTAAGGAGCACACAACCAATCCAAGCAAGGGCCAATCAAAGAGGTATCAACACCAAGGGAGGTAAAATTATTTGTGTTTATTTTATTTACATTCCTTTTCGTTGTATCACTCTTTTGGCTAATCTTGAGGTGTCCTTGGTATTTTGTCATTCACATTTCTTAGTTAGTTTGCACATTTAGAGCAAAGAAATTCCAAGGTATACACACATCCATATCATACATCATAGGAAACATTGATCATTTCACATGTATTGTATAATCATCATCATAATATAGATCCGTTAGTCTAAGCATCTCATAAATCATCCATTGCATAATCACAAAGATATCAACATCATTCACATCATCAATCTCATCCATCTCATATCATATCATCATTTAAGTTGTTTAGGATAAAATAGATTTGTTATTCTAAGCATCTTAAAATCATCTCATTTGCATCACATCTATAACCACCAATTTTGAACCTCTTTATCACGAGATCGACCCTCAAATCGAATATTTTTGCTCGACTTGAGGGGGCAATGTACCGCTGTACTTTCCACTGGGGCATCCAAAAATCAAAAAAAAAATTTGATCGCGGAAGATTATTCTTTGAACCAACGCAACAAGTACATTGCTTCAAAGAGGGGCAAAATGTAGACACGCCAAATTGACATTATGCATATTCATCCATTCAAATAAATCAAGTTTATTTGTCAATCTCCTAAAGTCACCAGCTTAAATCAAATAAATCAAACTTGATCCTATCATCATCTCTTTGATTAAATAAATCAATCATTTATTTAATTAAATCTCAGATCATCATTCATCTCCCTTTGATTTGATTTAAATCCCTAAATCAAGTCAAAGTGGTCAAATCAACCTAATCATCATCCTAGCTAATTAATTCTGATCTAATGCTAATCTCACCCACTTGCATTCTCTAGATTTGGCCACTTGCACATGAAATTGCATTTAATTGATTTATCAAAATCTTATTTTCAACTTGGCATAAAGGGAGAATATTCTCCAAGTTTGAATCTCCCCCCAAGTGGACATGTACACTCAACAGAGCATTTATGAGGCCTTACATGTCTCTTACATGTCCCCTTCCAAAGGTCAAACTCAGCATTTATGGCAAAATTTGAATTCAAATTTTCCCTCTCATGGGCACTCTTCCCAAATCTTTCACAACCATTGGCCTATCATCACTTGACAAGTGGCCTTATCTGATTGGCTTGATCTTTGTCCCACATTGGTCCATTTTCAACACTTAGCATTTTGAAAATCCTTAAATAAGTGCTTCATCTTTGAGAAAATCCTCCACAATTTTATGCAAGGTTACTCTCTTCATTTGAGATTTGATCTTGTCCATTTCACTCCATCATCTCCATCATTTACACAACTTGAGCTTTTATCAAGGGTTGGGAAAGGGTCACTAGCACATGTGACACCAATCCACTATAAGATGCTAGTTTGATCATTAGAATGATGCCCTTCTATGTTTTTCTTGTTTCTTTGGCATCATTCTTGTGATTAAATGAATCTTATAGGGGATCTTTTGTTTGCTTTGGTTTACTAACAATACTAAGGGTTTTTGTTTTTGATCCAATGCAGATTTAGGGTCCTATAGAAGGCATACAAATTTGAGGTTTTTATAACAAACAACAACAGCATTAGGACATTTTATAATCATATCATAGTTATATTTTGATTCAAACTGCATTAATTGATTGGGTGGTGCGAGAAAAAAAACATTTCTCAAACATACTTGAAACATAACTACATCAGCATTATCACATCTTATAATCATATCACAGTTATAATCATTATCATCAACTATCCATATTTCTAGGAAAAGGTGGCGGCATGATATATCTGCCAGTAGCTGAGTTAGGTCCACTTGGAGGAGGTGATATTTGGTTAATACCTCCTTGAAGGCATGTTGCTATTTGAGCAAGTAATGCCTGGCTTGCATCAGCAGTCAATCACATTTGTTGTGATCCACTTCCAACCTACATATTGTTGATGGCTGCAAAGGTTGGTGTCAAAATGCTCATCATATCAAGCAAGATAGGATGATGGGTGGGTATAGGATCCCCCACTGTTGACTTACGTTTTCTCTTCTCTGTTTGTTTTGCTTTCTTTTCTACTTCCTTTTGTAGACATTCAGCCTTGGCCTGCTCCTGTCGAATGGCTTTCTCTTGCATTCTTATCATTTTTTGCTCATCTTCTATCGCTTTCCTTGCTTGCTTCTCATCCCTTGTTGCTTCCTTTATAATTGCTTCTGCTTCACGGTCTACCTTTCTCTGCAACATCTGCTCCTTCTTACGTTGTTGCAACTCCTCTTGCCTTTTCTTCTCTGCCTCTTGTTAGCTGAACAATTCAATGAAGGCTTCAAATGTTAGTACTTGGGACCCCCTACTAAGGCGAAGCACTCCCGAATGACCTCTCTGTAATGTTCCTTGCACCATTTGCACTGGAAGTTTCAAGAATTTGCTGATTGGTCTTGTTGTTTTTGATCCATCATGTGGGGTGCATGGCACAAAGTTAGCTTCTTCCTCACTAATAGCATTGTCATCTTCACTTTGACCATCACTATGCTCTTGCCAATTCCTTGCATTACTAAAGTAATGTATTACTTCAACTGGATCAACATGTGGTGAGGAAGGCATAGATAGGCTGACTTCTTCCTCAGTTGGATTTATTTGCACTCCAAGGTTTGTGGCTGCTTCATGCATCCATTCTGGTTGGCTAACTTGAGTTGGCAAACTTAGGCCTGTTGATGTAGTGGTTGTATCTTCAGTGGAGGGTGCAATATCTGATTGAACTTCTGGTTGGAAATTTGCTAAAACTTGTTGGATTTCTGGTTGAATGTGTGTTGTAGCTTCATCACCCCCATTGCATTCTACTACAACACCACTTGCCACTTCCCTTGCATCATACTCCCTCACAAAAATATCTATTACATCCTCATTGTAACCAAGAAGATGCAAGCATGTCTCTGCTGCCATAACATCGTCTTCAATTTCCATTGTGACTGGTTCATCTTCAGTTGTAGGAGTTTGAACATCATCTTCAACAACATAGCCCTCACTTGGGCCCATGTCGTTGTCAAAGGCTGACCGATTAAGAGGCCATATTCCTATTTTGCGAAACCCACTGATAATGTTACTTGGTTTCAAGGCTTTTCTGAAAGCTTGGCTTGCAAGACTTGCCAACTCTTCACATCCAATATCAATATGTGGGTTTGCAGCCTACCAAATAGTTCTTTCCTCTCTGAAATATGATTTGAATGGAGCAAAAAAACTTACATCCAATGGCCGCAGCTTGTGACTAGTATGAGCAGGCAGCGTTAGCAGGTCTATTCCTAATTTTTGTGATTGCTCAATGGTCTTGAAAGCCATGTGGCTTCCATGACCATCAAAAATGAGAAGGGCCCAATTTGTTGGTGAAACGCCACTGGGGATATTTGCTACAAAATGGTCTAACCATTTGAGAAATAGTTCCTTTGTCATCCATGCATGTTCTTGGACTACCATCAATGCCCCAACCTCACATTTAAAGATATAGTTCTACATGTGCCTCTTTGATTTAAACAAGTAGAACCTGGGAATGCTTATCCCAGCTGCACTTACACAAGCCAGCACTGTGATCCAATCTCTACTTTTTGAAACTAAATGTGGTACACATTTTGTACCCAATTTGGAAATAACTCTCATGCCACAGTTCCTTCCAGCCTGAATACCAATCTCATTGTAGTTCCATATTCGACCTAGTCCATACTGGTTAAGTTTGATCAGGTTCTCGAGGTTGTCATAGAATGCTTGCACGATAGAAGAACGAACCATAATTGCTCTATCACTATCCACTCCTTCAACCGTTCTGATTGTCAAATCTGGGTGCCTTCTTCGAAATCCTGCCCACCATGACCTCCCGGGGACCCCATTTGTGAAAGGATTGGATCGACTTGCTGTTATATGGGAAATAGTGGCTTGCAGTTGATTTAATTGCAGTTCGTGGCCCAATCTTGCCATGTCCTTGCACCATTTGACAACTTCAGTCTCCTCTTCAGTTAAAATTGTAGGTGGACCCCTCCTCTTTGTGGTGGTTTGTCTAACAGCCATGCCCTCAAACTGCTAGGTGGCATACCCCACTTGATTGTTGCTACCCCGATTGGCATGTTGTTTTCTTCAACAATCTTAACTGCTCCTTCCATATCAGCATATGTCCACTGCCTAATGGGTACAGGTACAAGTGAGGGCAGTTGCACAGCAGGTTGAACATCAGGTTGAACATTTGGCTGAACAGGAAGTTTGACTTCTTTTGTGTTGATGGCTTCATCTGTAGAGTCAAGAACATCTTGTGGGCTGGGATTTGCATGAACTTCTTCATCAGGCTGTGTTTCAACGAAGTGCACCCCAAGAGTTACTCTAATTGCACGTTTTCCTCTTCTTACAACCCTTGCAGTCCTTCTAGCAGGTGCCATAATTTTCCAGTTAACCTACACAGACAGTAAAAATTGAATAACTTATTAGTACAATAAAGAATAACATGAGATTAGTTCATAGAATAATGTCAACAGAAATCATAGTGCTCAAACATTAACGACGCCCAAAAAAATAGTGTGTTAAAAAAGCAATCTTGCAGGTGAAGAGAGGTGGAGACTTAGTATATGAGAATTCACTCTTAAAAAATCATTCGAATGGGTAAATTGAATTGTGGTGGGTGAGTTTCAAATTTGAATTTTTTGTGGGAAACAATCCGTCATTTCAAATGACACTGGAAATTGCCTCTTATAAAATCATTACAATGTGTATATTGAATGCATTGAATTGTTGTGATTAACTTTCACATTTGTATTTTCCTACCAAACAATGGTATGTTGAATGAAAAAATGCTTATTCCAATTATCATTTCACCTATTTCAAGTTACGTTTGTATGCTAGAATTCCCCATCAAAATATCACGTGGGTCCATTAGGAGGTGGTCCCTTTGCCACCAAGCTCATCACATTAAAATGTTCTCCATGTACCCCATATTCCTTCATCAGACCATGCATATGAGTTAACCACGTACACCTTAAGCCTTCATGAAACCACGCATACGTGTTAACTTAACCATGAGTTGTTGGGCAGCTCTAAGCCCTAAAGTCTTCATCTCCCGTGGTTTCCTTCCTCATTTACACCATTATTATCCATATAAGATCATACATATATATATATATATATATATGTGTGTATATATATATACATATATATATACATATGTATATATATACATATATATAAGATTACATATGTACAGTCTTATATAGATATATACCACCCATAAGATTACATATGTTAAGGTCCATGTCATTTGGATCAAGATTTCCATGATCCAAAATGTTGATGAAGAAAAATTGCATAGTTTTATCTAGTAGTCTTGATTAGTAATGTCATGGACTGTGGAAACAAAATGTTATTAAGAGGCGGAGATGTTTTCTGTAGCTCCATATAAGATTAAATGAAAAAATATTTGAAGATTAAGTAGCTTATTATATACCCAATAAATTTCATGATGATAATTGGTGAAAATTCTGTCAATGTTCTGTTTAAATCACATTACATTTGATTACTTCATAGAATAATGTCAAAAAAAGGCATAGTAGTCAAAAAGTCGATGGCATAGACAAAATAAGACAGAATAATTCACGTTACATTTGATTACTTCATAGAATAATGTCAAAAAAAGGCATAACAGTCAAAAAGTCGATGGCATAGACAGAATAAGATAGAATAATTCACGACACGACATAATAAGACAGTCAAACCCTTCATTCCATACACAGAAATGATTTTTAAAGATGCCAAATTGCAATCAAATGCCATCGAACCCAACAAAAATCCACTATTGAACAAACAATCTTGCAGGTGAGAGAGGTGGATCAAATGTGTACTGGTCACATGTAAACTCTACACGGCTTGATATGATGAAACAATACATGGCATGACTATATGTATGTATGTATGTATATATGTATGTATATATATGTATGTATGTACATATATATATGTATGTATGTATGTATGTATGTATGTATGTATGTCTACAGTTTGATAAGAATATCACAGAATAAGACAGAATAATTCACAAGGGATCATTTTTCTACCATTCGGCAGTCACATGTAAATAGAAATGATTACAGTCAAAACCTTCATGCCATACACAGAAATGATTTTTAAAGATGCCAAAATGCAATCAAACACCAGATTCTTACCAGATATATATATATATATATATATATATATACAATCTGGTATGATGAAACCCTACACATTCATATCATATTATATATTTATATATAATCTGCTATGATGAGACCCTAGCCATTATTAAAGACGGATTTAGAATATAACTGTGATATGATTAAAAAAAGGTTGATGATGATGTTATTATATTTGATGTATGGTATAATGTTGCTATTATAATCTTTAATTTATGATGAATGCAGGTGAAAAAAAAGTAACTATGATATGATTAAATAATGGATAATGCTAAGTTGAACAACTGACTGAAAGCAAAATTATTGGTATGCTTGAAAATAATGTAAACACTGAGTACATAAATATAAATATAATGCAACTACGATATGATTAAAAAATGCTAAGTTGAATAGCTTTGTGAAAGCAAAAATATTTTTATGCCTGAAATTAATGTAAACATTGAGTACATAAATATGTCAGATTATATTGAACAATGAAACAGACAACATAAATGTAAACATTAAGCCTATTAATAATGTAAACACTGAATATATTGAATAAATAAGATATTATGCCTGATAAATATAAAAGAGTATATTGAATAATGAAACGAACAACAAAAATGTAGAATAGTATGGCTAAAAAAAATGTAACCAGTGAGTACTTAAATAGAAACAGAATTAACCATGATTCTAGATTAACCATGAATATTGAAACAGACAACATAAATGTAAACAAAAACATGAACTAACTTATTCTGGGTGTACTGATCTGAATAAGTTCCCTTTTAAGAGGAATGTTCAAAAGTTGCCTTAGTAAGCTCTGAAGTCTGCAGAGGATATTCAGTGAAAGCAGGGGAGAATTCGTAATGAAAATGACCGTGGAAATCCCTCTTAAAACTTCATTCGAATTGGTAAATTGAATGCATTGAATTGTGGTGGGTGAGTTTCAAATTTGAATTTTTTGTGGGAAACAATCTGTCATTTCATTTTGCAGTGGCCATCTATGCCTGAGTTTTTTCGTGGCCTTTAGGAACTCAATTTTATATTTGGTTTAATTGTAAAAATAGGTGGCTCTATTAAATTCAGTCATATATATGAATTATACTATGTTTTTTGGTATATTAGGGAGCCTTACACCATTAACTGTTTATGCAGGTACCAGAAGTTGATGGATTTAATGCATGAAGATGTCAAGGGATGTGTGGGTCATTGTGCAACTGATAGCTCATAAAGTTGTTCAATGATTTGTATTATGTTAGAATGTGGACCATTAACTGTTTATAATGTTTTAAATTATGTGACATTGTGCACCATTAAATGTTTATGTATACATGTAAATACAAAGCACTAGAAGCTTTAAGCCACTTGCATGGAGTGGTTATTGTAAACATCAATGTGCCTTTTTTAATTCATAAATGACTTTATTTTGTGCAAGTTGACTTGTGTTGAAAACATAATTGTACCAATATATGTTTAAATTTGTTTTTTTTTGTTGGTTAGTTACATACTAAGCAGTGAACATATACTGGTGTCATGTCTAATTTTTTATTGGCATAACTACAACATTTTAATGACTAAAATGTAAACTACTATTGTGGGGACAGGTGAATGAGGAGTAAACGGCAATCGAATCATGAACGACAATCGGGAGTTTTCCCCTAAACTAATATGGGACAGTGTGTTTTCCAACAATGCATACTATATGTATATGTTGCCAACAAATAAAATACTTGTACAAAATTAATTGACATAGGACAGTGATTTTTCTAAATAAATTTTTTTTAGCTCCAAAATACTCAAACAAATATTTTCATAATAAACTAACTGGCATGGGATAGTGTGTTTTCCAACACTCCAAATAATGTGAGCATTTTATTTGTTCCAATCAAATGGATAAAAGGGAAATTACATATTTACATCACTAAAGATTTGTTATAAAATATGGAGGACTTCATTACATTTTCAGAGTGTATGAAACAAAAAAATTCCATGAGGGAATAACTGAGAGGAGACAATGTGTTTTCCAACACTGCAAATAATGTGAGTATTTTATTTGTTCCAATCAGATGAAGTGAAATGATATTTGGATTGTAGCAAAGAGTTGTTCAAAAATTTCAAAGTGGTCTTCATTACATTCTTGGAATGTAACAAAACAAAACTAAATTCATAATGAACTAACATGGGATAGTGTGTTTTCTAACATTGCAAATGATGCGAGCATTTTATTTATTCCAATCAGATGGAAAAAGGGAAATGTCATATTTACATCACCAAAGAATTATTCTAAAAATTCAAGGTGGACTTCATTACATTTTTGGAGCCTACAAAACAAAAACCTTTCATGAGGGAATAACTGAGAGGAGATAGTGTGTTTTCCAATGCTGCAAATAATGTGAGCATTTGATTTGGTCCAATCAAATGAGGAAAGTGAAATGCCATTTTGACTATACCAATCAAAAGAGAAATAAAAGGAGTTTAATTAACAGTGTTGACAGACAACTACAATCTAAAAGACATGAAGTTGAAAAAATAAACACAATAATGGAAGGTGTGATTTTCAAGACATTCTTACTATTTTGTAAAATTCCATGTTGCAAAACCCTAGGTGTTAAGAAGTAAGCAACCGACTATGATACAACCCTTGACATTTAAACAAGGAGATTCAAATAACTGAAAAACCCACATTGTGTTTCCCAGATTACAGTTACTTTGTGCACTTTTGTTTTCAAGCACACGAAATTTAAATGCAATTTTTACTCAAATTAAAAGTCCTTATAAATTTTGAAAGGGTCTTTCAATACATTGGCACTATCTAAATTACAAAATATTTTCAAGACATTCATTCTATTTTGTAAAAATTCATGTTGGAAAACCCTAAGTGTTAAGAAACAAGCAACCCATATAGTGTTGTAAAACCCTCTGCAACCGAGAGGAGACAATGTGTTTTCCAACACTACAAATAATGCGAGCATTTTATTTGTTCCAATCAAATGAAGAAAGTGAAATGACATTTCAACCATAGCAAAGAGTTGTTCAAAAATTTGAAAGTGGACTTCATTACATTCTTGGAGCATAACAAAACAAAACTCTTCATAATGAACTAACTAACATGAGATAGTGTGTTTTCCAACACTACAAACAATGTATAACAACATTGTGGCTTGCAAGTTTCATAATACCTACTATTTTCCAATTTCATTACATTTTGACTATCTTATTCACAAAAGGTTCTCATGACAATGAAAAAACATACCAAATTGAGGTGAGGGGTGAATAACCAATTGGGTTGTTACTTGTAAAGGGTTTTAGAACAGTAAGTTGTAGGTTTATAACACCCAGTGTTTTTCAACCTAGAATTTTACAGAACAATTTGAATGTCTTGAAAATCTTTTGTTATTTACATAGTATGAATGTAATGAAACAGAACTTCAAAATTTATAACAAGTCTTATGTAGAGTACAAAAATTTTGTTTCAATTTCTTACTATGGTCCAAATATACATGCACAGTAATATTGCAGGTTGGAAAACATGATGGGAGGTGAGTACATAATTTATGAAACCTCCAACCCACACAATGTTGTAAAACCTTCTACACACTAAGGGAAAATGAAAACCATTTTTTTTTCCTATCAATGAAAACCCATCTTTGCAACAATAACTGTTCAATTCTTCACAGTCCCTAGGCAAAATGGAAAAATGGCATATAGTTTGGGAAAATATGTAGACCTACTAGCTAATTTCCCATGTCTATCACATACGTTATGGTAGGAAAGAATGGCCACGCTACTTCAGAATCTAAACCCCTCCAAACCCCGCAACCTTCCAAATAAGAATGTGAAAAACGGCGACGTTATGGGCTTTATGTGGTTTTCAAAATATATCATTTCATTGCAGAACCCACATTGTGTTTTCCAACCTCTAATATATTCCACTTGGTTTATGGTTCTATAAATGTTATTAAGTTATTTCACTCATATTTCCACAATGGTTTGTCAACTATTTCATTCTACAATTGCAAAATTTCAAAACCAACAGATAGGAGGAAACCAAAATTAAAAAACCCTCAACACAAAAACACAGAAATAACTTTGCATTTCAAATGAAAACCCCTTTCCCAAGGAAAATCCTTTGTTTTCTTGTCAATGAAAACCCATATTTGCAATGAATAGCATTCATTTCTTCATAGTTCCTAGGAAGAATGGTAAAACGACATATATTTATGGCAGATATATATACTTGGTAGCTAGCTAGCTGCCCACTCCTATCAAATGTATTTTTGTATGGAGAGTAGTTGCACTGCTTTGGCCTCCAAATTCCTGCAACTCCTTCTTATTGCTCTCAAAAAACCTACAAAAGGTCAATGTGGAAAATGGCAATGAAAATGGGACCTCATATGGGCTTTTTGCTATTTGCAAATTATGGTTTTGAATGCCACATTTTGGGCATTTTGTCCATTCCAAAATATGATTTTGAAAACCCACTAACGCTACCACATTTTCTCGATGATGGGACAGGTAATGACAGGTGACATAAGGTTCGTTTGTCAAGTCTTTCTATCAATTCCTTTTAAGCATTCGTCAATACTTTTCGTTGGTGTGTTTTGTCCATCTGTCAATACTTTCAGTTTGGGCATTTTGTCCAACGTGTGCTATGGGGGATGGGTGTTACGATATAATGTTACATATATAAGTTCATTTTTTCTACACTTTAGCTTCTCCCAAAAGTATGCAGCCTTTTAAATTAATGCATTAACAAAAATTATTGAATTTGAAACTTGGTTGCATTTAGATTGTGTTGCATACTTTCAAATTAATGCAACATTTAGATTGTCATAAATGAGGCATATTTTAAATTAATGCAACCAGAGCATACATTGACAATGACTATTAACATATTTGACCAATGGATGATCCATAATGGGGTAGGCATCCATGCCCCAGTGCATTTGTGGAGTCGGATAGCCACTGCCCCCTAAGTAACTATGGTCATCGTAAAATAAAAATAATAAATTCCCGCTACTGGTAGGTGTATGGGGTCACATTGGGATCTTTTGATTTCTCATACGGTGCCTTGGGTATAAATACCCAATTATCATCAATGATTGCTACAATTCTATTCTCAAAATTTGTTTGAAAAAGTATTTCTATGTCTTCTACCAACTTTTATGACAATGTGGTTTCTCTATCAAATTCATGAGTTCAAATGCTACCTAAATCTTATAGGTAATAAATATTAATGTTGGCACAAGATCCCAATGTGCTAACATCAAAAAAGAAAAAAAATAGTGTTGTGAAAGTGACATACCTAGAGCTTCAACAATAGTTTTTCTTAGTCTTGAGGTAGTTGTCTATAATTATCATTATTTTTCTATGAATGTAATGATGGAAATTGTATGCTCTTGGGAATAGTGCAATCCCTCACCTAATTTGGGAATGATTAATGTTAAATGAGCCTAATTTTTCCTTGATCTAGTGTTGTAATGTGTTGTACACTTTCACATTAGATTTAGGGCCCTTCTATGCTAAATAAACCTAACTTTACCTTGATTTAGTATTTGTAAAGTGTATCCATTTACACTTTCACACTAAATTTAGAGCCTTTGGACCTAATGTTGCCTTAATCTAGTGTTTTAATTTTTTATACATATTTACATTAGATTTAGGGCCCTTTTAAGCTAAATAGACCTAATTTTTCCTTAATTAGTGTTGTAAAGTATATGTATTTACACATTCACATTGAGTTTTCGGCTCTCTTGCATTTATGACCTTATCATCATTAATAGGCCCCTAAGACCCTATATTATGCATCTTGAGGCTTATTTCAACCAAAATTTTGACATAGACATCAAATAGACTTAATTTCTCAACTCCTTGACACTTTCTCTCTCTAAAAAAGTCTTGTGGGACCCATATGCTAGAGGTGCCATATGAGTCCCATTTGGCCCATTTTTAGGGTTTTGAGTAAGAAATCAAGGTTTCAAGCTCAAATTTTATGAATGTTAGCCTCTGGGATCTAATAAATGATAACTTGGATGGATTGCTTATATAAAAAGGTCTCAAATCATTATTTCATATAAGCCTTCATGTTATCATCCTAAGATATCAAGAGTTAAGCATTCCAATACTTCACAAGAGCATCAAGAGAGTGTACAAGATCACTTTTAAGGCATTGAAGAGCATAATTCTTCATCAATTATTGTAGCAATTCAAGATCCATCATTATGTCAAGATTATCAAGCATTGAGCATGTTGTTGAGCTATTGTTGTGATGTAGCATTGAAGATCTATTTGCAAGCATTGTTTCATACCCCTATTCAAGATCTAGGTCTACATTCTTCATGGCCACTTCATATTAGGTTGCAGATTTACAAGACACCATTCAAGGTATCATTGTTCATGTTTCATGTTTCATGTCCTTATTTCATTATCTCATCATTTGGTTTAATTACCTAAATGGGGTTTGACCAAGGAAAACCCCTATTCCCTAACAATCAACAAGTTTTTCTTTTCTTTAAACATGTGTGATTGCAAATCTAGGTGTCTTGGAGCATGAAGGATCTTTGAAGGTTAGGTTACAAGCTTAAAGGAAGTTGTTGGAGTTGTCCCCTCATTTGCAAGGTTGTTGTCTTCACAAAAAGTCTTCTACAAGTCCAAAATCAGGGTTCTAGATCCAAAAAAAAAGTAGAGCAAAAAGAGCAGATTTTGGAGAGCAGAATCAGACCTTAACCTTCAAAAGAAGCACACTAGGACAGATATGACACCTTGGGTGTATGAGTCCCAATACAACCTAGCTTGGGACTAAATCATCCAGACCAGTGTATGAGTCCTAGCCAGCCTCAAAATCAATGTTTCCAACATTTTCAATTCTCATTCAAGCCTCTATAATTTTATAGGTGCATGCCTCTAATTTTATAGCTTTCTATTATGATTTATATGCATTTCTAGGTCATTCATTCAAGTTTCATGCATCAATAGGTTTTGTCATTAGATCTTACATTTCATTAGTCTTTTCAATCCCTAGCTTGGTAGTGAGAACTCCTCTTTAGATTATAATTAGACCATAGGACAACCCTTCTATAATATCTATTTCTCCTTTACATACTTTACATTGAGATCTTTAGGGTTTCCCTTCAATGAAATGATTGGGAGATGTGTTTGCTCTATGTCCTAAACCATAAGTAACAATCCCATTTTCCACCATTTCAATGATGTAAATGCTCATCAAATATTGTTGCCTTTTGGCACTTTGGACTCTTAAGGGATATCATCGGTACAATGTAGCTAAGACTATTTCAGTGTGTTTAGGTACAGATGCATTGGAACTGTCGATTTGGTCACACAACGAATAGAGAAGAATCTATAGACACACCTTCCTCAACTTCTCGAGAGCAAGAAGAATCTTTTCGTTGAATACATTATCTATCCCATTCATTTTCTTTTGTTCCTTTTTCAAGTTCTTTTGGAGCAAAATAACCTCCTTTTCATTGATGATAAAATCTTCTTCTTATCTTTTAATTCCCTTTCTAAGTGGTTAATTTTAGTCTTCAGTTGTTTTGCTTCAATTTCAACACTTGCAACTATTGCTTTTGCATCTGCAACTTGACCATCCACACATTTTTCCTCATCTCTATAGGTATCTCCCTATTATTCATTTTCAAATGCTACAACAGAAGTGATGAAGAAACCTAAAGAAAGTTTGATGCAAGAAGTGATGAAGGAATATTTCTTGGTTACTCTACTAAAAGCAAGGTATACAAATGTTTCAACAAAAGAGTGAGGAAGATTTTGGAAAGCTTGAATGTGAAGGTTGATGAAACAGTGAAAAATTCTATTGATGTTGATGGATATGTGTCTGATGAGTATGAACGTGCAAGAATAGAAGAAATTGAAGAAGAACAAGATAAAGATGAGTAGAAATAACAAAATGAAAGAGAAGAAGATGCTTTGGTAATTTCCCCTAGAACACTGAAATATGTACAAAGGAATCATTTAGAAAGTCATATTATTGGAGATAAGAAAAAAGGTGTGCTGACTAGAAGCAAAGTTGCTTGTAATGCCCCGTCTTATAACCTAAGGAATGTTGCAATAGTGTATAAAAGTGAAATAATTTTCTTTTTAAAGTAATAATAATAAGTTAATTAATTGCATACATTCACTAAGTTATGCGACGTTACACTACTTGAGTTTCCATAGACAACTTTAGTTAGCGTTGCACATATTTAATTAACATAAAAATTAAAAAGTAAACATTGCAAATCATTTGAAATTCCATTTAAGATAATTAAAGTACAATTATGATTCTTACATTGCATTTGAAATAACTTTACAATACTCATTCATTTGATGAGGTAGATCAATAATAGTTACAATTACATTTTACAAGTGTTCACCTCATATACAATTGAGGGATGTTACAATACAACATTTCCAATAATGCAATAAAGATGTACACATATGTATCCAAGTACGAGCTCTCCATCCATGAAGCTCTCGTTGCCACGAACATAAACTGGGGACCCAACGAAGTAAGGTGCACGTTCCACCCAACCATGTGGTACCTGTAGGTCCACCCCCCGTGCTAGGAGATAGTAATATGGTTACCTAGACATAACCTATTCACCCTAGACACAAATACATAACTAACTGATGGTTACGTTGCCTCCAGATTTAAGACAATCAAATATACTAAGAACACAAGGTTAACTGTTATTTAAGGTGGAGTGTCATCACAATATTGCAAAGGTTACCCTAGTGTTTCTTCCTAGGTCCCGGCCCCCCAAACTTGGGTTACCCTGGTAACCTCTTACGAAACCCTGCCCCATTTGCAAACTATTGCGGAATCAAATATCTTTTGAAGTAACAAGATATCAATTTGCCATTCCAGGCCTTCTCATCTTATACTCAAGACTGTACTAGCTCAAGAGTCCATAAGTGAGGCATAATCATCATATTAAAGATTTTAATTCTAACTACTGTGTTATTTAGTTATCACTGACTTACTAACTCTTTGTAAGTTACCCTGACACCACTTTGTATGTCGGCCCTCACACAGAGCCACTCCCCTAAACATAACATAGGAATTCTAAGTTTCCCTAACTAAGGCAACCAGGTGTACAAACATACAACATATAACTATACACTTTTCATAACGAACATCAAGTCTATGTTCATAAAATCAGGTGTCTAAACACTAAACAAAACCACATACACAACCTTAGCCAACAGAAGAATTCAACTTGAACAATCACAACCCCCACATTACCAACTTGTATGGAAGACTTGTACATTTAAGACATTCCCAAATTGACCAATAAAAGAGAAAATATTGTTTAAAGCAAATTAAAGCTCTATAGTAAACTATTATTTGGATTTACTAAATCCATTCAATTCAGTCAAATATAACAAGAAATAAATCAACTAAATTAAAAATATTTCCTTAAAACAATAAAGAAATTGTTTCATTTAATTTATTTCTTGATTTTCTCAAATTCACATTAAAATATATTCTATATTTTCTCAATCTTAAATTTCACATGCAATATAATTTTTTAAAAAAAAACCAAAATTATTTTTTCTAAAACTTAATAAATTACAAATCTTACAAATATTTATATACAAACATATATACATATATGTTTATATATAAATATAAATATATAAATTATTATTTATTAATTCCCACAAAAATATATTCAGATTGACATATATATATAATATATTTAAATAAAACAATAAAAAAAAATCGTATTTCAAACATAACGCATTAAAATTGCATATAAAACTTTTAAATAAAATAAAACATAGTAAAAACCCCGCAGCCCAGCTACGACCTCCATGTGGGGAGGTTGCAGCCCTTACCAGGGTTGCGCCCAGCAACCACTGGCTGCTGTGCGCAGCCATGGTGGTTGCGCCCACCAATGGGAAGGATGGGGAGGGTTTCAGCCCTCCCCTACACACTGTTTTATTTTTACTTTTTGAAAACTTTAACATTCACCCGTACGGCGACCACGAATATCACAATCTTAATTTTTTTTTAAAATACAATGACGATTTTCGCCTGTACGGCAATTTCCAGAAATACAACTATTTTAATATAATTTTCACAATCAAATTTATATATGATAGAACAATATATATAATATATGTATATATATATATATATTATACATAAATTCACAGAGTTTTATAATAAAGAAATAAAGAAATTTTCATAGGGTTTCATTGGGGAAATTGTAAAAATTTCTACAGGGTTTTTTGTAAAGAATAACAAGATCTGAAAAAAGTTTTAACCAAGAATTAACAGAGTCTGTAGAACACTTTTTAACAAAGAAATAACAATTTTATCTACAGATCATTTTTCCAAAATAAATAGAGATTTCTTCCACAAATATTTTCTTCAGAAAGTATGCTACAGAAATTCTTCTGAAACCAACAAATCTTTACAAGAAAAAAATACAGTGGACAATTTCTTTGCGAGAAGTACAGGGATTTAAATTAAACATAATTTCTTTTCACAAACATTCCTTTCCAAAAACAAACAAAATAAAAATCACAAGGAGAATACCTGTTTCCTTTGCTTCAAAAATCTGTCTAGAGAAGAGCTTTGCCTGTAGCTTCCAAAACTTTTCCCGAACACCAAATCCCAATATCCAAAACAGAGAACTTCCACAAATACACAATAGTACCAAAAGCATAAACCAAAATTTTAACAAAGCACTAATATTTTTTTCCCGTGAAGAATAGAATAGAATCCCCTTCTGTATTTTCCCAGATCCCAAATATCCTCCGAGAATTTCCTCAACCAAAAGCAATAAATTCAACTAGCACACATGTCGAGAAGAAGAAAATATCTTCAACCACTTCTCGGCAATCTTTCCTTTCAAGATTTGCATGCATTTAATTTATTTAAGATTTAAAATTTCAATTTTCAAAAATACAATTTTATTTAACAATTCAAAATGCCATTTCCACAATAATAATAAATAATTTAAAAATTAAATCTATTCACACACAATTTAAAACAATTTTAATTTAATTAATTAATTAATTTAATTAAATAATTTTAATCTCTAAGATCAAATTATTTAACCAAACAAACTAATTAATTTAATAAATAACATGTAAAACTAATTTCTTTAACATTTAAAAATTAATTTAAATAACAGTAAATTAAAGAATATTAGACTATCATTAAAATTGACAAAATTTACCTATCAAAGCAATTTAATCCAATCAGGAAAAGACAAGACAACCAAAGACTCCAAACTAAACTGACAATGTACTATGATTGGGTTTAAGACTAGACTAGGATGAACCATGTTACTACCTCCCAATCAACATTTCCATTGAGTCTTGACACGCTCAGACCTGAGTAACCAAGTGGAGTCGGTGTCATGTACCTACAATCCTGCAACCAAACAAATAACATGCATATACATATAATCCATAATACAGGCACACCATGCAGAGAAAATCACGGACATCACAGGGCACTCGCAAACGAGTGATGCAATTCCATTCTCCACACCAATACACGTCACATTAGACTGACAAATTAAATAATAGTTAGTCCATAATAACATATATATAGCAAAACATGTGAAGGAAACATCCACACTATATCAAAGCATGATAGAAATCAATCATCACCATACAATGTATCATCATGTCATAAAGTAAATCCACTGTCGCTCAAAATTAGCGATCAAAATATCCAAACCAAAGTACCAAAGTCTAATAGTATGAAAACAAGCAACACAAAACATAAGCATAAATGGAGGGGTACTACATCCTCCCCCCTAGGATCAGGCTTACTCCTGGAAGCCTACTAATAGGAAACAAATAACACAGACATCTAAAATATGTCCTCCCAAGAAAAGAAGACTAGCCACTAGGATCCCTCTGGATCAGTACTCAGTCAATGTCTTGACCCCTGAGGATCAACTCCCGATGTAGAAGGACGTGCACAGTTCCCAAAGAATGATGCCGGTCCTCCACCAGGAACCTCTCCAACTGTACCCTGGTACTCATCCTGGTGGTTATCCACCACGGTAAACACCCTATGCGACATGCTTGCATCTCCCACTGTAGGCTCTGAAACTGTAGGTCGAGGCCCAAAACCAGAAGAACCTCTCATCGGACACTACCTAGCAATGTGTCCCTGTTGTCCACATGAGTAACAACCAGTGCCTCTACCGAACCCTCTGCCACCCGAAGGTGCATTGGATTGCTAGAAACTACCTCTACTAATAGTAGACTACACACTCTAAGGGCTATTACCTTGCTGTGGTTGTGGATTATTATTCTTTTGAGGTGTACATTGTTGTTGTTGTTGCCCACCCTTTGAGGGTGTCTGCTGGTTCCTAGAGGAACCCCCTGTCTGTGCCTGTCCACCCCGTGGACTAAAACCTGCTGCAGGAGCACTACCAATCTATACCCCTGTATGACCACCTAACGCCATAACAAGATTCTCTTCCACTATGCGAGCCTTCTCCACTACAACTTCCATAGTCTTTGGCTCAAAGACTCTGACTCCACCACTAATGCAGGCATTTAAACCCCTGATGAAGTGTTGTACTAGCATAGGCTCATCATCGCCAATACCTGCATATTGCTTGAGTTCATAGAATCTACGTTCATATTGCTCAACAGATAGAGCCAACTAACGTAGATCATGAAACTCGTCAGCCTGTCGTTGCCTCTAGTGTTCCGATAGGAACCGTGCTCTAAACCTCTCCAGGAACATCTCCCAAGACACCGACCCAATATCTAAGTGGAGCTTTTGCTCCTCCAGGCACCACCAAGTAGAGGCAAATCCTCTCAGATGCATAATAGCGCATCTCGCACAGGTATTGCTACCGTAAGGGTGCATGGCGAAGCATCTACCCAAATCCAGTAGCCAAGTCTCTGCCTCTAAGACACCTCTTGTACCATCAAAAGTAGGAGGGCATTCCCTTAGTAAATCCCTCATGTGTCCCGCAGTAATAGCATCCTGATGCACTGTATCATCTAATCTCCTTGGCAATCTATCTCTCTCTAACAACCTCCTGCTCAACTTCCTGTCTAGGTCTAAGTCGAGCTAGGACCTCCTCTAATAATGGACGTATTTGTGAACCCTCTACTCCTGACTGTTCGGGATTTTGTCCCTCATTCCTCTAATCCAACTGCTCTGCTTGATCACTCTGATGAGGGCTCAGAGGGGGAGTAGCCTGAGGGATTGGCCCTCGGCCTCCACCTCGACCTCTTCCATGACCTCTACCACCTCTTCTAGGCATGTTCCTACACATAACAATAACGAGTCTTAGATACTAATCAACCAAGGCTAACAGATAGCGACACTACGTACTAGGTCAACCTAATGGGCTCATAATTACCGAGAGCGTCCAGTGTTTGTAACCTTGGCTCTTATACCAATCTGTAATGCCCCGTCTTATAACCTAAGGAATGTTACAATAGTGTATAAAAGTGAAATAATTTTTTTTTTAAAACAATAATATTAAGTTAATTAGTTGCATACATTCACTAAGTTACGCAACGTTACACTACTTGAGTTTCCATAGACGAATTTAGTATTTAGCATTGCACATATTTAATTCACATAAACATTAAAAAGTAAACATTGCAAATCATTTAAAATTCCATTTAAGATAATTAAAGTACAATTATGATTCTTACATTGCATTTGAAATAACTTTACAATACTTATTCATCTGATGAGGTAGATCAATAATAGTTTACAATTAGATTTTACAAGTGTTCACCTCATATACAATTGAGGGATGTTATAATACAACATTTCCAATAATGCAATAAAGATGTACACATATGTATCCAAGTACAAGCTCTCCATCCATGAATCTTTCGTTGCCATGAACATAAACTGGGGACCCATCAGAGTAAGGTGCACATTCCTCCCAACCATGTGGTACCCGTAGGTCCACCCCCTGTGCTAGGAGATAGTAATATGGTTACCTAGACATATCCTATTCACCCTAGACACAAGTACATAACTAACTGATGGTTACATTGCTTCCAGATTTAAGACAATCAAATATACTAAGAACACAAGGTTAACTGTTATTTTAGGTGGAGAGTCGTCACAATATTGCAAAGGTTACCTTGGTGTTTCTTCCTAGGTCCCGGCCCCCCAAACTTGGGTTACCCTGGTAACCTCTTACGAAACCCTGCCCCATTTGCAAACTATTGTAGAATCGAATATCTTTTGAAGTAACAAGATATCGATTTGCCATTCCAGGCCTTCTCATCTTATACTCAAGACTGTACTAGCTCAAGAGTCCATAAGTGAGGCATAATCATCTTATTAAGGATTTTAATTCTAACTACTATGTTATTTAGTTATCACTGACTTACTAACTCTTTGTAAGTTACCCTGACACCACTTTGTGTGTCGGCCCTAACACAGAGCCACTCCCCTAAATATAACATAGGAATTCTAAGTTTCCCTGACTAAGGCAACCAAGTGTACAAACATACAACATATAACTATACACTTTTCATAACGAACATCAAGTCTATGTTTATAAAATCAGGTGTTTAAACACCAAACAAAACCACATACACAACCTTAGCCAACAGAAGAATTCAACTTGAACAATCACAACCCCCACATTACCAACTTGTCTGGAAGACTTGTACATTTAAGACATTCCCAAATTGACCAATAAAAGAGAAAATACTGTTTAAAGCAAATTAAAGCTCTATAGTAAACTATTATTTGGATTTACTAAATCCATTCAATTCAGTCAAATATAACAAGAAATAAATCAACTAAATTAAAAATCTTTCCTTAAAACAATAAAGAAATTGTTTCATTTAATTTATTTCTTGATTTTCTCAAATTCACATTAAAATATATTCTATATTTTCTCAATCTTAAATTTCACATGCAATATAAATTTTTTTTAAAAATACCAAAATTATTTTTTCTAAAACTTAATAAATTACAAATCTTACAAATATTTATATACAAACATATATACATATATATTTATATATAAATATAAATATATTAATTATTATATATTAATTCCCACAAAAATATATTCATATTGACATATATATAATATATTTAAATAAAACAATAAAATAAAAATCGTATTTCAAACATAACACATTAAAATTGCATATGAAACTTTTAAATAAAATAAAACATAATAAAAACCCCGCAGCCCGGCCTCCCTGTGGGGCGGCTGTGCGCAGCCATGGTGGCTGCACCCACTAATGGGAAGGATGGGGAGGGTTTCGGCCCCCCCCCTAACACTATTTTTTTAACTTTAACATTTGCCCGTACGGTGACCACGAATATCACAATCTTAATTTTTTAAAAAATACAATGACGATTTTCGCCTGTACGGCAATTTCAAAAAATACAACTATTTTAATATAATTTTCACAATCAAATTTATATATGATAGAATAATATATATAATATATGTATATATATATTATATATATAAATTCACAGAGTTTTATAATAAAGAAATAAAGAAATTTTCACAGGGTTTCATTGGGGAAATTGGGGAAATTTCCAAAAAAATTTATAGAATTTTCATACAGGGAAATTGTAAAAATTTCTACAGGTTTTTTGTAAAGAATAACAAGATCTGAAGAAAGCTTTTAACCAAGAATTAACAGAGTCTATAGAACACTTTTTAACAAAGAAATAACAATTTTATCTACAGATCATTTTGCCAAAATAAACAAATATTTCTTCCACAAATATTTTCTTTAGAAAGTATGCTACAGAAATTCTTCTGAAACCAACAAATCTTTACAAGAAAAAAATACAGTGGACAATTTCTTTGTGAGAAGTACAGGGATTTAAATTAAACATAATTTCTTTTCACAAACATTCCTTTCCAAAAACAAACAAAATAAAAATCACAAGGAGAATACTTGTTTCCTTTGCTTCAAAAATCTGTCTGGAGAAAAGTTTTTCTTGTAGTTTCCAAAACTTTTCCCGAACACCAAATCCCAATATCCAAAACATAGAACTTCCACAAATACACAATAGTACCAAAAGCATAAACCAAAATTTTAATAGAGCACTGATATTTTTTTTTCATGAAGAATAGAATAGAATCCCCTTCTGTATTTTCCCAGATCCCAAATATCCTCTGAGAATTTCCTCAACCAAAAGCAATAAATTCAACTGGAACACATGTCGAGAAGAAGAAAATATCTTCAACCACTTCTTGACAATCTTTCCTTTCAAGATTTGCATGCATTTAATTTATTTAAGATTTAAAATTTCAATTTTCAAAAATACAATTTTATTTAACAATTCAAAATGCCATTTCCACAATAATAATAAATAATTTAAAAATTAAATCTATTCACACACAATTTAAAACAATTTTAATTTAATTAATTAATTTATTTAATTAAATAAATTTAATCTCTAAGATCAAATTATTTAACCAAACAAACTAATTAATTTAATAAATAACATGTAAAACTAATTTCTTTAACATTTAAAAATTAATTTAAATAACAGTAAATTAAAGAATATTAGACTATCATTAAAATTGACAAAATTTACCTATCAAAGCAATTTAATCCAATCAGGAAAAGACAAGACAACCAAAGACTCCAAACTAAACTGACAATGTACTATGACTGGGTTTAAGACTAGACTCGGATGAACCATGTTACTACCTCCCAATCAATATTTCCGTTGAGTCTTGACACGCTCAGACCTGAGTAACCAGGTGGAGTCAGTTTCATGTACTTGCAATCCTACAACCAAACAAATAACATGCATATACATATAATCCATAATACAGGCACACCGTGCGGAGAAAATCACCGACATCACAGGGCACTCACAAACAAGTGATGCAATTCCATTCTCCACACCAATACACGTCACATCAGACTGACAAATTAAATAACAGTTAGTCCATCATAACATATATATAGCAAAACATGTGAAGGAAACATCCACACTATATCAAAGCATGACAGAAATCAATCATCACCATACAATGTATCATCATGTCATAAAGTAAATCCACTGTCGCTCAAAATCAGCGATCAAAATATCCAAGCCAAAGTACCAAAGTCTAATAGTATGAAAACAAGCAACACAAAACATAAGCATAAATGGAGGGGTACTACATTGCTATTGAAGTAAATTTGTTCTTACCCTCTAAAATTAAGCCGAAGTCAATAAGAGAAGCCTGCGAGGATGAACACTGGAAGAAAGCAATGAAAGAATAACTTTTGTAGATTGAAAAGAATCAAACTTGGTAATTGGTTCCAAGATTGGCAGACAAAAATATCATTGGATCAAAATGGGTATTCAGAAACAAGTTGAATGAGAATGGGAAAGTTGTTAGAAACAAAGCAAGGATTGTATGTAAAGGCTACTCACAAGTGGAAGGTATAGATTTTCAGGAAAATTTTTCCTTAGTAGCAAGAATGGAAGCTATAAGGATGTTCTTAGCATTAGCTACTTATAAATATTTCAAAGTCTTTCAAATGGATGTCAAGTCAACATTTTTGAATGGTGAGCTAGATGAAGAGGTTTGCATGGAACTACCAAGGGGATTTTAGTTAACAGATCAACCAGATATGGTGTGCAGATTAAAGAAAGCTTTATATGGATGAAGCAAGCCCCTAGAGCTTGGTATTCAAGGTTAGATAGGCATTTGAATCAGCAAGGATTTAACAAAGGTATGACAGACAATAATCTATATTTCAAGACTGAGAATGAAAAAATCTTGATTGTAGTGGTATATGTTGATGACATTATCTTTGGAGGAAATGAAAATATGTGCAAGAAGTTTGTGGAAGAAATACATAAAGAATTTGAAATTTCTATGTTTGGCAAGATGATTTTCTTGTATGGGCTACAGATTAATCAAATAGAGAAAGGAATTTTCATTTCACAATCTAAGTATGTGAGAGAAATGTTGAGAAAATTTGGTATGGATGGTCCCAAACTAATAAGTACTCCTATGGTGACTAGATGCAAGTTGGGAAAAGATGATGATTCACCTAAGACTGATCAAAGCAAGAATAGATCTATGATTGGTGGACTATTGTATTTGACTGCTACTAGACCAGATATTATGCATTTGGTTTGTCTTGTGGCTAGATTTCAAGAAGATCCAAAGGAAACACATGTTACTGTAGTTAAACAAATATTCATATATTTGAAAGGCACTTTGGACTATGGATTATGGTATCCTAAAGATACTAATTTTACACTCAGTACTTGTATAGATGTAGATTGGGTTGGAAGTATAGATGATAGGAAAAGTACAAGTGGTGGTGCATTCTTTCTTGGATGTAGATTGGTGGCATGGTTGAGTAAGAAGCAAGATTTAGTCTCTTTGTCTACTGTTGAAGTTGAGTATATTGTTGATGCATCATGTTGTACACAAGTGTTATGGATGAAATAGACATTGAAAGATATCATAGTGCTACATGATGATCCTATTCCTATCTTATGTGATAACACAAGTGCAATTAACATTTCAAAGAATCCTATGATGCACTCAATAATGAAGCATGTATCTATCAAGTATCATTTCTTAAGAGAGAAGGTTATGGAGAATGAATTCAAGCTTCAGTATGTTTCAACAAAAGATTAGATTACATATATATTTACAAATTCTCTTCCTAAAGATACTTTTGAGTATCTATGGGATAAGATAGGGTTTATTTCCCCTCCTTTTATAAACTAAGAAGCATTTGGAGATGCATCAATCTGGTGATTTCATGATTCTATATTTTGGATTGATGTTTGTTGGTGGCTTCCCTCAGGGGGAGTAGGCAGATTTTCTAAAGTGTTGTCCTTATGAGTATTCTTCTTTCATGTCAAAGGAATTTTCAATGGACATATCTTATTCCTTTTCCATTGATTTCAAAGGGGAGAGAAAGCATGTGAAAATTTAATAAGAGAAAAAAGATAATGAGGAAGATGATCTTCTAAAAGGGGAGAAGCAAGCAAATCTTGAAAAATATTTACAAAACAGGTATGGTGTCTTTGATGGTTTTTCACATCATTTGTTTCCATCAATGAAAAAGGGGATATTGTTGCAGTAATGGAAAAGGAATGAAATGTTATCATTGATATCAACCAGTCAGCTAGTTATCTACTAGTTTTTTTTTATTATATATGTCAAGGATATTGAGAAAATTGCATTAAAAGAAGGTTGTTGGTTCCGCTGCTTTTGAACTATGTTTTGTTGTTTGATTGAGTTCCAAGAAAATTGTTGCTGGTTTGGATTTCTCTTTGATGAAATCTTATGGAATATGGTTCAAGAGTTGTGTTGCCTTGGTTCTATTGATTTTTTTTGGGGAATTTGGATGTATCGAGCTTAATTGATCTATGTGTTTTACACTAGTATGGCCAGCTGTGTGTCAAGCATTACTTTCAAAGCTAATGAAGCATGTTGGATCTATTATGCATCCTGGTGAAGTGTGTGTTTAGGTCGCCCTCATTTTAATTCCACCCTAGGATGTTTGGAACTAACCTAATTTGAAAGTTGAATTTGGATGGCCAAATTTGTATCTTTTCAAGGTTGGAGATAGTATAAACATAGAATGTGCTAGCAATGAAAATAATACATAAGAAAAGAAGATAAGTGAAAGAGCAGACATGAAATTGATGCTATTCTTAAGGTGTGTGAATTAAGTGTGTGGTTGTTTAGTGTGAATCTTAATGTCGATTTTTTGGATGTAGTGATCCCTCTAGGTTGTAGCCCTATGGACAATGAGTCTTTATTTCAAGAAATGAGCCTTATCTTAGGCAGTGATCCTTTTTGTAATCAATTTTGATATTCTCTATAGTGTGAGTTAATCATCACCATGGTTTTTCCCTCATTAGGTTTTCCACGTAAATTTGGTGTTATTGTGTTTGTGCCCTTGCGTTTGATGGTTAATCACTTAATCAGTTTATGTGTTAGTTCTGGTAATTGAATTAAAGGTTATAATCTTTGACAACTGATTCACCCCCCTCTCAATTGTCCTATTCAAAAATGTCCAAACACATTCCAGTATCAAGTTCCCTGGTGAATGTATAGGGACTTGAAAGGATGAATCTTAATCCATCCATTCCAAAAGAAGGAGAAGAATGCTTAGTAGAACTGAAATCATTGCATAAAGCACTTGTTAGAGTGAAGGGTATCCGGAGTGATGGAAAACCTACTTGGGAAGCTATTCTCAAGGAATTAGAAGGTGCCCCTAGTTCTAGTTAATTTTTTTTATTCACACTTTTTTGGTTTCTTGCACACCCTTTGTCCTTGATGTCAAAGGGGGAGAAGGTTTTGTCTAGGGAGAAGAAATTTTGCGTATATTTGAAAGGGGAAGTTCATACTATTTGAGTGAAGAAAATTTTGAAGATTCATTTTTGTCAATGTTTCCATCAATGACAAAGGACGATATTGTTGAAAGAATGAAGAAGAAACCCTCTGAAGTGTTGTCATTGATGCCAACATTATTTGGTGACAAGATTTTTCTATTCGGTAAATAGTGCTTATGTTACTTTAATCCCATAAATTGTTCCAGAATTGTTCAAGTTAGAAGATCGACCTATGTGGCTTTAATATGTTTTTTTATGGCTATCAAATACATCTATGAATCTATTTTCAAAAAAATTGGTTGGATGGGCTAAAATATATAAATGACAGAAGTTCACCATATAGGTTTTTTCCCATGACCAACATAGATAAGTGGTGTACGCTTTGTGGATGTTAAAGAGATCTTTTTTTAGGTTTGGGATGACCTAATTTATGCCTTGAATGTTTTGGTTTGAGTGTGGAAGAATTTTTTTTAAGTAGACAACATATTTTTGAATTGATTATGTATACATCTAATTGAGCCAACCTAATTGATGTATGTAGATGTAATAGGATATATATATATATAGATGAAATATTTTTGTACTAAAGAAAGAGATTGATGTGTGATATGCGACAAGTAATGAGTAGTGATGCATGATAATATGATATTGTGTGAGATTATATGTAGTTTTTGTGAACCTACAAACTTGTGCAGGAGTTTATATTCCAGAGCTTAATTGGAATTAAACTCAGCACATAGTAGGTGTATTCTATCAGTTCAATTTTTGGAAGTGAGCCACACTCCTTTTTGTAATCACTTCATGTTGTTAGCCTTTTAAGGATAGTGTGTCCTTGAAGTCACCCTTGTAATATCTTATAATTGGTTATAATATATTGTGAGCTAATCCTCACTATGGTTTTTTCATTTTTGGGTTTTCCACACAAAAAAATTGGTGTTCATGTGTCATGTGGTGGTATGATTCCTTTCATGTCTTTTCTTACAATTGCAGTTAGATATGTTTTAATTATTAAATGGTTAGTAGTTAAATGGTTTAGTAGAATACCGATTCACCCCCCTCTCAGTATTCTAGGTGTTCAACATGTATAGTAGTAACCATTGAAAGGTTGAATCATTCTATCATTGTTATAGCATTGTAGAACTTTTCTTGAATTTATCTTCATGACTTATTGCTTTCTCTAGATCTAATCTTAGATTTATCACTTCTTGTTCAATCCTCTTGCATTCATAAAAAAAAAAAAAAATTATCATTGCATTCATATATTCCTCAATTCTTTTCTTTTCTTCCACTTGTACTTTCAATCTGGTGATGTCTTCATTTGCTTGTGTAACTAAGGCAAAAAGTTAGGTTAGCATGAAAATAAATGCATAAATAAAACCCTAGCTAAACAATGAAGTATAATGGAGTAAAAATGCATAAAACAAAGGAAAAGCTTCACCAAACCTTCTTCATGCCCTCCATGATTGACCTTCATTTCCCCTCATCATTTGCTACAAAATGGTGTTTTCCCTCATATTTTGATGAGCAATTATGACTATGACTATGACCTAAGCAAATATTGAAGGATTCTATTCAAAAGCTGCAATGTACTTAGAAATTGCAAGTATGAAGTACGCAAATTAGAAGTCAAGAGGTATGAAGTGTGTCAAATTAGGTTGAAATTTCCTTTTTATAGAAAAGTCAATTTTGGATGAATGGTTAGGATTGTTAGTCAAGGAATGCCCTAAGATCAAGGGTTGAAATTAAATGTGACAACCAAGAATTAGGGTTAGGGAAACATTAGGGTAAAATTTGAAATGAAGGGATAAGATTTTATTTTAGAAAAATCAAATCAATGGACAAGAATGCATGTGATAAGGAGATATTGGGCATAGAAAAAGAGACTGCTAGAAAATCAAATAATAATTTAAAATTATTTGATTTAAGAGGTTGAGTTGACCTTTTGAATTAAAAATTAATTTAATTCAAAAATGGTGGGGTCATGTGACAGTAAATAATGATTTTAAATTATTTACATGGTGAGAAAATAAAAAGTGGGTAATTTTAAATAAATGATTTTATTTAAAATTAGAAGAAAAGTTAGTAAGATAATTAAATAATTAATAATAATTATTTGATTATGGAGAAAATGGACAAGGTGGAAAATTAAATAAATCATAGGAATTTATTTAATTATAAGAAGAGATAAGGAATTAATGATGTATTTAAATAAATAAATAAAAATTTATTTATTTAAATAAGTGGTCCAAGGGCACCATTTAAAGATTTTTATCAATTCAAGGTTTAAAGGTCTAGGCTTTAGGATTTTGGGAGTTTTGCATAAAATAAGGTCATTGAGACCATTTTACAATGTAAGTAGATATATTTGAGTCATTCTGGTGGTTATTAGGTGTCTAGAAGGTCAATATTGCTAATATTGCAAAATTGTTAAGTTAAAAATACAATATTGCTAAAAGTTACTAAAAGTAGATTTTAGAGAAATGCCAATGGTCAGTCATTTTAAAAGGAAGTTTTAGGCATTAGGACAGTTAGTGTAGGAGGGAAAAATCTTAAATAGGATGAAAAGAAATGATGTATTTTGGATTTTGAAGATTTGAAAGAACCATCAATAGATATATTGTTGTTTTTATCAGATTTTCTATGTTTTCAATTATTGTTCAGACTTGTACAACTTGTATATTAACTAATTACTTAGAAACTTGTTTGGATTCCTTTTTGGCTTGAATTAACTTTGTTTTTTAGGAGGTTTGAGAGTTTAACATTCTATTTGGTGGAAGTTTGAGTTGTTTTCCAAAAATGCTTGTCTAAAATAGAGTTAAAGGTTTAAAGTTGAAACAATGAGTTAAAACCCATTCCACCTTCTATGATCACTGTAACTAGGTGGAATGTGATTTATTTTATAAGAATATATGGTTTCATTCTTAGAGAGTGTAGTGGACGTCGAATAAAGTATTGGGCATGAAACCCTAATGGTGAAAAGTGAGTTTTCTTCATGAATTAGTGAGGTTTTGATAAGGAAAAGTGAGAAATATGTTGGGGTAGGGTAATTTCTTGATGAATTGAGGTTTTTTAGGTCAATTAGGTCTTTTGTGAAGTGATTGTAGAGTTGTGAGAGGATTGGAAGCAAGACTTTCAATAAAACCCTAGATTTTTGCCTAGAAAGGAGGGTTTTGGAGTTAGGCATCTTGGGGAATGAATTTATAGTAAGTAATTGTGGAATCCTTAGTTTTAACATATTTAAATTCCTTCCCAATTATTTTTGGTGAATTTGGAAACATTTTGAGGCAAGGTTCTTTGGAAAATAGGCCTAATTTGAAGGCTAGAAAGTGTAAAAACTTGATTTTGTTGAAGGTGTTGCAAAGTAACAAATTGTGATTTGTTGATATGTTTTTGAACACCAAAATGGGTCCCTAAAATAGTATTGGTTTTGGTCTAAAAAGATCGCATTGTGAAGATATACCCGATTGAGTGGGTTGGCTATGCTGTAAGGCATAAAGAAGGATTGTTGAGATAAAGAGTATTTGAGAACTTTTTGACTTGAAAACTATTGTTTTTGTGTGGAGTTGTGTTGAGTGTATTACAGGACCTCCCTTGATTGCATCAATAAGTAGGAGGAAATAGTGAACACATAATAATTAAATAAATTTAGGAATTTATTTAATTATAGAGGGACATAATAAATAGTGACACATTTAAATAAAATAAAATAAATATAATTTATTTATTTAAATAGTGAAGAGGAGTAAAAGATATGAATTATATTAAATAATTGAAAATTATTTAATTAATAGTTGAATTTGGACTATAGGACATAATTAAATATTTTAATTATGTTGAGAAGAAATATGGAGAAAATAAAGTTTGTAGGTCTAGGTCAATTTTATGTGTCTACAACTTGCTTCAATCGCTCATTGACCTCCTTATTCCTTTCTCTAAACTTCTTTATTTTATCTCTCAATTTTCTAATGCATTCATTTGCTTCTTTAACATTTTCCTTTAGATATTTGTTTTCGCCTTCAACTTTGTTAAGATCTTCAAGAGCAACTTTGAGTTCTCCATCTTTTTCAAGCATGAAATCTTCTTTAGTGTATTCAATAGAAAAAATCTCTTCTAGAGGACTGGGAAAATTTATATCAGTCATGTGTTCTATTTCCAAGATCTTCCCAAAGTGGTCAAGCTCCTTTCAAGGATCCAAGCTCTGATACCAATTGTTGAACACTTGCAATACTGAGAGGGGGGTGAACTAGTATTCTATTAGACCATTCAATCATTAGCCATCCAATTACCAAAGCATATTTAATTGTTATAAGGAATGAAAGCATGAAAAAATTCACAACATCACCTAACACATGAACACCAAGATTTTAATGTGGAAAACCTAAAATGAAAAAAATCAAAGTGAGGATTAACTCACAATATATTATAACTAGTTATAAGATATTATAGAAAGGATCACTACTAGGTGGACTCATTGTCCAAGTGAACACATTGCTCACTAAGAAAAAGAGAGAAGGAAAGAATGTTTGAGGCTACACAACCAAGATTAGAATTGATACATAATCCATCTACTATATGATATATTTAGTTCCTTTGAGGCTTAAAACACTAACTCAATACACTTAATTTAACTCAAATCACAAATCTATGCTCTGCTTTACATTTGCATACTCTTTTCACCTTTCATAACTTGTTTGCACAACTCTACATATTTTTGCATCATTGCTTTTATACAGATCATATACTTATTTAATTCAATCTCTACAATCTCAAAAAAACATTATATATATCAAAATTTATCGCAAAGATCAACTAGGTCAACCAAATTAGATGTAGCCCAAAAACATACAAAACATGTTTTGTGGACACCTAATTCAAATCAAAATGCTTTCATTCCCAAAATAACACATGTAAAGTGCAATATAGGTCGGTATGGACCTATAATAGCTCCCTCTTAGATTCGCATCACATATTTAATGTCCAAAACCCTTTACATACATTAGGTCGACCATGGATAGAACCCTAAAGAAAAATACTCTAACTGTTCATTACCATAGGACATGTGGACCGAAAAAAGTCATTCCAATTAGAAAACAAAATGCTTTGAAACTTGTTAACATTCTCCCAAAACCACAAGGTCTAACACAAATCCTGCACCAAATAAGTCATACCCATTACACAAGAACAATATATGCCAATCTTCTATATCAAATTATAAAACTTATCCAAATCAAGTGAAATTCTAAATGAAGATGCTACTGATTAGGACCACAACTATGTGGACCAAATTACCAGAGGGCAACCAAATTAGATGTAGCCCAAAAACATACAAAACATGTTTTGTGGACACCTAATTCAAATCAAAATGCTTTCATTCCCAAAATAACACATGTAAAGTGCAATATAGGTCGGTATGGACCTATAATAGCTCCCTCTTAGATTCGCATCACATATTTAATGTCCAAAACCCTTTACATACATTAGGTCGACCATGGATAGAACCCTAAAGAAAAATACTCTAACTGTTCATTACCATAGGACATGTGGACCGAAAAAAGTCATTCCAATTAGAAAACAAAATGCTTTGAAACTTGTTAACATTCTCCCAAAACCACAAGGTCTAACACAAATCCGTAGAGGAGTGTGCACCAAATAAGTCATACCCATTACACA
Organism: Sequoia sempervirens; assembly: GCA_007258455.2. NCBI lineage: Eukaryota > Viridiplantae > Streptophyta > Pinopsida > Cupressales > Cupressaceae > Sequoia > Sequoia sempervirens. The sequence continues at coordinate 62,942 of VDFB02144966.1, forward strand.
AGAAACCATCCAAACCTTATATGCCAATCTTCTACGCAAATTATAAACCACTTATCCAAATCAAGTGAAATTCTAAATGAAGATGCTACTGATATCCATAAAAAAAATATTAGGACCACAAAATAAAATCTCTAAGGTAAAACGAATGTGGACCAAATTACCAGAGGGCTTTGTGTACTGAATTTTCTGGTGTAGGCACTTAACATAAATACTTAGCTATTTTTGTGTGCAGATCAAAACCTCTTGCAAAATTTCTCTTCTACAATCATCCTTAATACAATGTTGACATCCATCATGTAATGTTGACATCAATGAAAACTCATTAATGGAAACCTTCTTCATTCTTTCAATAATCTACCCCTTTGTCATTAATGACAACATGTGCCAAACAAAACTTCTCTCTAAGTACCTCTCTAAGTATCTCTCCCCATTTGACATAAATGGAAAAGGGTGTACTAGTATTAACACTTTTGAATTTTTGAGTTTTTAAGATTTTAAAGGATGAAAAATGAAAACCTAAAACCCTAAATGAGATGCAAACTAATGCAAGTTTAACAACTCTAAATGAGATGTAAAGTAATGTGATCCAATGAAAACTTATGTAGATTCTAGATCTAGGGTTTGAATGATCTCTAAATCAAAAATAGAATGTTCAAAATGTCAAGTTCATCATAATGAAACATAAAAAAAGAGCATAGGCTCACCAAAACATAGGGTTTTATACCAAATTTGGAATGTTTCACCAAACTTACTACAAATAAAAAGGGAAAAATGGCATGTGATGAACCTAAATTCTTCTATTTCATTAATTAAATGAGATCCTCCAAGATAGAATTAACTTTTAGCCCTTAGGTGAGTCGATTCTATGGAGGATCTAATAATTTCCATAATGTGTGTGGATGGGGGGTAAAGTTCAAGAAAAAAAATTGGGAGATGAAAATAAAATAGAAAGTGACCTTAAATGTGTAACCTAAGACTCTATTCATGTAGATGAAGCCTAGATCTAACAAAAATAGTCAATTTTGTATTTTTTCGATGAGTGGAAGGCACTTAAAATTTGCCTCAAAAACTAGTTGCTAAGTGTCTAGAAATGGTGAATGGGTGTTGAGATAGCTTTTTGAGCTAAATTTTTGGGAGCCTCTAAAGATATATATGAGATGCAATTTCCCACTAGTTTCACTTGGAAATGATGGAAAATGAGCTTGGGATTTGAGTTTCCATGATCTTGACAACTTTTTATGCAACTTTGATAACTTTTGCAACTTTTACAATTTTGCACTTTAGAGATCTCCACTCTTCATTTTTTCTTCAATCTAGGACATACAATACAAACACAAGAGGGAAAAATTATATGTTTTTGGTGAATGAGGGTTTTTCTTGGTCAAACCTTGTTTTGGTAATTAAACCTTGAATTGAAATAATGAAATGTGAAAGGAATGACAAATGAACAATGTTATGTTGCAACTCACCAAACCCTTGAATAAACCTTTGGAAATCTGAAATCTTGATCTTAATCTTGCATGAAATGGTTTCAATGGATGTGGATATTGATGCTTGAATCTTGACTTGAATGCTTTGACTTGAATCTTTGAAACCTACATCACAATGTTATCTCCAAAAACATGCATGATTGAACATAAATTTGACATGATGCTTGAGATCTTGAATGTTGCAAAAAATGATGAAGAAATATTCTCTTGAACACCTTTGACAACAATCTTGGCTCTTAGGACTGATCTCTCAAAAATCTAATTGAAAACTTCTAGTTGATTTGATGAAGTAGCCTTGTATTTATAGATATCTATCCTTAATTTCCCAAAAAATAAACATTACAAGCCAACATTGAAATTTGAATTTGGGATTATAAAATACTACCAAAAACATATTTTAAATTTAGGCTCAAAGTCCTAGGGTGGACCCATTCACCCATGGGTGAATGGATCCTAGGTCCCTATTCCCGAAACACATTGCTCAAGGTAAAGTGTTATGTGTTGGCATTAAATTTTGTTAGGTTTTGCCTTTGAAAAATGTAATTTATTAGGCTTGTAGATGTAAAATAGGACTTATAAAGGCATAATTAAGTCCAACTTAAATAAGAGGGCCCAAAAAAGTGTGAAATGTTGAATAAGACAACTGGGAGGGGGGGTGAATCAATTGTACCAAATTTAATCATTAAATCTTTCACTAGAAATCAAACCTATTATCATTCACAAATCCATTACTCTACCAGTTATGATTAACCATTAAGTGTAAAAGTAGAAATTGAAAGAAGAAAAAACCATACACACAATAACACCATATTTACATGATAAACCCAATAAGGAAAAAACCATGGTGAGGATTAGCTCACAATATAGAGAATATCAAAACTAAATACAAAGGCTCACTACCAAAAAAAGACTCATTATTTAGAGCAAGATTCACTGTCTAATAAGGGTTAACCACCCTGAAGGCTTATGCCACAAAATTACAAAAGAAGATAGAAGAGATTCATTACAAAGAGAAAACAATCTCAATGCAACAAATATTTCCACCACAACTCACTCACACACTTGCAAACATGCTTGAATCATAGAGTACACCTTCAACTCACTTCCTCTAAAAAATCATCACTTAAATTCACACTGACCTACTCAAACTCACATCACACACACACCCTTTCACATCTATCTTGCTCTTGCATTCATTCATCCTTCTCCAGATCTCAACTTTATACCATCTTCAACCTTGAAATACATCCAATATTGGCCATACACCATTTGCATTTACAAATTCAAATTAAGTCAGTGCCAAAACATTCTATGATGGAATTAGAATGAGGGTGACCACACACACATTAAATGAGGACCTAAATAATTCCCAACATGCTCCTAAGGTCATTGTAAAAAGTGTTTAACACAAGGTTGATCAAACCAATGTATAACACATAAATTGATTAATCACAATCATCCTTAACACAATCCTTTTGATTAACAAAATTAACTTGAACATGATATCTTTAACATATCCTGAAAACCGCAAGTCATAAAACTTGAACAAGAAGAAATCTGGAGCAACTACATTTCTCTCGAACCTCAACTAGATACACAAAAAAGCACGGTTCACAACTGGTGAATATACAACTCGCACTTATACAACATATCACTAGCAACAAACCCCAAAAATTATAGATATAGACATATACAACCTTACCAATACAACCACCGGTTGAACAACATTCCTTCAAAAATACCTTTGTCTGGAAACACATATGTGCAACTGTAGAAACACTTATGACTCCTTAAAGAAATGATATGACTAAGATATTTAGAGAAACATTGAATACTTTCTGACAACACAATATACTACCTTTGAGAGGTTCAATCCAGATCCATAGATCTCTAATGCATCTCCATATCCTAGTTTAAGGAGGGTCAATATGAACACTGATCCTTTATAGGCATATACTCAAGATTTTCTCTCTCAAAAATTGATACCATGATTTTTTCTTGAGTGCATCACTGGATTCTACTTGTATTAACAAAAGATCGAAATGGGTCTGACAAAAAATTATCCACAACACTTGTGTATACAAGATGTTGCAGCACTTAGCTTCATTGAATCTTGCATGACAAATTTCTGCCACCACTTTTACTTTTTATGTCATCAACACAACTTGCCCAATCTGCATTTGTATAAGCACTTAGTGTAAAATCAGTATCTCTAGGATGCCATAATTCAGAGTGCCATTCAAATATCTAAATATTCTCTTAACAACAACAACATGTGTTTCTTTAGGGTTTTCTTGAAATCTAGCCACAAGAAAAATTGCATGCATAAAATTCGGTCTAGTAATAGTTAAAAATAATAGTCCTCTAATAATAGATCTATCTTGCTCTAAATAGCCTTAGGTGAATCATCATCTTTTCTCAATTTACAACTAGTCACCATAGGAGTCCATACCAATTTGGAAACATCCATCCAAAACTTATTCAACATCTCTTGCAAATATTTTGACTGTGAAATAATAATCCCTTTTTCTATTTGATTAATTTGCAGCCCAAGAAAGAAATTCATCTCACCAAACATAGGCATCTCAAACTCTTTTTGCATTTCTTTAGCAAATATTTTGCACATTATTTTATTTCCTCCAAAGATAATGTCATCAACATATTACTATCAAGATCTTTTCATTTTCAATTTTGAAATACAAATTACTATTTTCCATACCTTTATTGAAACCTTGCCAAATCAAATATCTATCCAACCTTGCATACTAATTCTAGGAGCTTTCTTTAATCCATATAAATCCTTTTTCAATATGTAGAGCATATCTAGTTTATCTAACAATTGAAACCCTTCCAGTTGTTCCATGTATACTTCTTCCAATTCACCATTCAAAAATTCAAACTTTACATCCATCCGATAAACTTTAAAATCTTTATGCATAAAAAATGCTAAAAACTTTCTAATCACTTCCATCCTTGCCACTGGGGAAAAGGTTTCCTGAAAATATATATATTCTACTTGTGAGTAGCCCTTACACACAAGTCTTTCTTTATTTCTAACTGCTTCTCTATTCTCTTTCAACTTGTTTCTAAATACCCATTTTGATCCAATTATGCCTTTATCTGCCAGTCTAGGGACTAGTTCCCAAGTTTGATTCTTCTCAATCTGCATAAGTTCTTCTATAGCTTTCATCCAATGCTCATATTTACATGCTTCACTTATTGTCTTATGTTTAACTTTAGAAAGTATACATAGATTTATTTCACTAGCAACAACTTTGCTTCTTTTCAATACTCCTTTCCTCTTGTCTCCAATGATCTAATTTTTTAAATGATTTTTTTTACATATTTATGTGTCTTTGGGGACACCATTGAAACTTCTTCTTCATTTTTTTTTCCTATTCCTCCACAAATTCTTCTTCAACTTCTATAGAATTAAGTTCATCTGATAGATATCCATCAACCTTAATTGAATTCTTCAATGCTTCATCCACCTCAACATTTGTGCTTTCTACAATCTTTCTTAGAATTTTATTGAAACATTTGTAAGATTTTCTTTTAGTGGAATATCCAAGGGAGATACCTTTTGTGATATAAGAGGGATTTGTTGCACACGGATCTCTCCTTTCTCGAGAGATCACCAGGGAATGAACTACCCTTATACACCTCAAAATAGTAGATTAACAAAATAGGAGAGAACTAAGATTCAGTTATGCTTGAACAGGAAAAACTATCAAAGATTCTGAGTGAGAAAAACCAAAAGATTCTTGTCTCAGAAGAGGGAGTTCTCATCCAAAAGATGTCATTGCAGTTCTAGGATGCTAGCATGACATGTTGTCATCTGAAAGATGTGCTAGTGTCCTGAGCAATAGAGAACTTAGGAACTCAATGGATAGAAACAACTTCTACTTCCAAACTCAAGGGTGATCTGTATGAGACTATCTAACTAGTCAAGAAACCAAAAACTGAGATGAACACAAAGATGCTTGGGGAAAGCTTACCTTTTTTTGGATTATCGAATCTTCACTCCAAGCTTCTTTTTGTGACCTACACACATAATACTAAGAAGAAAGTTTTTGGGTGGTTGTATAGGGGTCTACCTTAGTCAAACTCTGCTTTGGTGTTCCCACTTCCATGAACAACCAAGTTGGAAAGGAATGATAAAGAAGTAAATAAAGCATGTGGTAAAAGTAAAACTCACTCAGGAGTAGAACTTGTAACATGATAAGCATGTGGTGAAAGTAATTCCTGCTTAGGAGTAGAACCCGCACAACAAAATCTAGTAAACAAAAAAGTATGAAAGGAAAGTGAAAGGGAGAGAAAGTGCTACCCACAGGCCTAGGCCCTCTTTGGAGCACACAGATGCAGCGCTGAGTGGTTGCTTGAGAGTTGTTGCTGCTACTAGGAGGACCTCTGTCTGGCATGGCTTCACCTGTGAGTGTATTGCTATCAAAGATGAGGAGATCTTAAAGTTGGAGCAAGTGGAGAGAGAGCTAGTGTGATGTCTCCCAACCTTCAAAATGAGAGGTAAAAAGAGGTTTTAATGCTTGCAAGGGCAAAAAAGAGCTGTTAATTTTAGAATGTACCTACCATGACACGTGTCTCAAGGGTTAACCTTCTAGATTCCATATTTTGAACTCAGGAAACTGATGAGACGTTAGCATGTCGCACAGGTGTCTATGCATCGCGCATTCGTCCATGGCCTATATTCTTAGAAAACATGTCACCGAGCTTTTGTTACTTAACCACTTGTCCACATGGTGTTAGAATCACAAAATTCTGACCCATGAAATATTTTCATTAATATTTTAGGGTGTCATAAATGCTAGGAAAAGATGCCAAAATATGGAATTTCTCTTAGGTGAAATTCTATGATACTACACTTTTCCCCCACTTTAGTGGGTTTGATTTTTAAAAATTAGCCTCACTAAAGTAGAAAAGAAAATTTTCATCCAAAATTTTGAATTTTACAGATTTGTGTGCCAATAGAGAGACCATAACAACCACTGAAGTTAAGCCAACTGGTATTGAAGGTGCCCCCAGCATCTGAGCTCAACAAATAGAATTAGAACAGTCATGAAAAATTATTCAAAGCATTAACCTATAAAACTCAAATTTTAGGCCACCTTCAAAAAATTAGAAGAAAGCTACCATGAAGAGAGGAACTATCAAGAAAAAAGTCATTAATTCAAAAGAAAAATATGATCAAGAGATGACCTTATGCCCTTTCCTGAGTTTTCCCCCAGCTTGGTGGGGAAAATTTAGGAGAAACCGGGAAGCCACAAGCTATAGGAAAAATGGGGCCCTGGGGGGCTATATATACCTAGGTGGGCCCCTAGAAGGGTCATTTTCACTATTCACTAGGGGAAAATTGTTGACTTTTGCAAGAGAAAAGTTAGAAAAATTTCTAAGCAAGAGAGAGTATGAGGAGTTGAGGTTGGAGCAGCTACGTTGGGACATCACCAAGGGTCACGAGGTGGACCAGGTAGGCCGCAAATTCTCGTTTGTTGTGATTTTTTATTCATTTTTGGGAATTTTTCATCAACGAGGTGCGCAGGTGTCTTTTTTTGTGCCCTCATCTAAGATTTGCATTGGAGTCTCATATCCGTGCTATTGTCTCAAAGATGCACTATCATCTTTGAGACAATCATGGTGGTTAGGAGACTTATGTGTGGCGCGCATAAGTCTTAATGATTTTTTGTATTTTATACAAAATTTTGATGTTCTAACTCAAATTTTTGTTACTTTTTATAGGAGTACCCAAAGATTTGGGAGCATCCAGGAGGGCGAGAATTTGGACTCATTCATGAGCAAAGGGACCACCTATTAGACAATGAGGTTGCACTCCTAGAGCGGGTTCGTCTTTGGCATGTGTTTACCATCCCAGAGATGAGATATCATGAGAGGATGTTGACAACCCTCATGGAGTGGTGGGATGCCATTACATCATCTTTCCTGCTGCCATGTGGAGAGATGACTGTTACACTCAAGGATGTTTATTAGATCCTTGGGTTACCCATCTATAGATGGTGGGTGGCTCTTGACAATATGCATTCGATGTGGGAGCGATTGGAGGGCATCCTCTACTACATAGGGAGGACTGATGGTGGTGATGACATGATTCATATCTGTATGCACTAGTATGACCATGTGAGGACCGCTACACCATTGATACGCTAAGTCATGGTCGTGACCGTTTCTTTCAAATCAAAATTGATGGGAGAGGCTCGCACCTACATGGGGGCCTCCTCAACACTATTAGGGAGATGGTAGAGCATAGGACCATTTTTTATTGGGGGTGCAACATGCTAGCGCACCTCTACCAAGAGCTAGGCTAGTACATACACTATGAGTACCGTAGCCTCACAGCATGCACTCTTTTGCAGGTGTGGGCCTTTTCCCACATCGTGCACCCGACTAGTCGATTTTCCCCAACAACGGTCATATCGGATTCCCATGGCCCATTGGTACAACATGATGGGCCAGTGGAGATTCAAAGATCTATAGTTTTGGTGTTTACAGTTTGACACTCTCATTGTAGATGGGATTTGATGGAGACCCTATCAATTTTTTAGGTGGGTGGATGATAGTAGATACCTGATGAACCTACAGCAGGACCATTTTTTGATTAGGCGGAGGGATTTTGTCATACTACCCTACTACTGGAGTCGAGTCATGTGATAGCATGGCCGACCACAAACTATACTAGCAGATGTGCCTACCTACACCAAGGCCCATAAGAGTGTAGCGTGGTTTAGGAACTTCCCTCGCCCATTATTACGGATATTGTCCCCACGAATGATGATAAGCCCGATCATTATATACCGCCTATATCAACAGTAGATAATGTTGGGTAGTGGTTGACTTCACATAGTGGTGGGAGTGGCATCGTCCAGGTCCTATGTTTAGCGAGGGTGCTATGAGAGGGGACCCTGGTCCACAGGAGGACTTACCACCCCAGCTGCCATAGGACAAGAGGAGAGGTTGATAGCATGTTGGGGAGGAGGAGGCGCCACAGGAGGAGACGACACCACTGAGGCCGAGGCGATAGAGGAGGTCAGATCCCCCTCCAGGTACCCCTACCTCTTCGGTACCACCATCTTCTACTGCAACTACAACATGAGCAGGACTGGGAGTAGCCACCAAGGCTAGCATCGTGGGTCCTAGCATCAATCTTCACCCTAACCCAACATGGTAGCCAAGGGACCCAGGTATACGTGATAGATTGCTTATGTTTTTGTACTTTTAGTTTTTTGCTTATGATATATGTATATACATGCCATGTGATACTGATACCTCTTTCTTTCTCTATGGTTGTAGAGGATACATAAGGATGGATTGGGCTTATAGCTTAGTGTATTTTGGATATCGCCCCTACTATCCTGATTTAGGGATCAGTTCTTGAGGTGTACCATTTAGGGGTAGCACGTCCAGTTATCGGGGGAGCTATGGACGGTGCTCGCTAAGCGAGACATGACTGTGAGGAGGGATGATACAGACGAGCAAGCATGTGACACCCTCTAAAGTTGTCTCAATGACCTCAATAGGTAGCCGACAACTGTGAGCCCGACAGAGGTTCAACGACTGCGGGACCAGTTGAGGGAGGAAAAGTTGACAATATCCTCTCTTCAAGGGGACATCAAGGGGATGCAAGAAGCTTTGTCCATATCACACTCTCATTTCTCATGCTTCATAACTACCGTTTATCCTCTTCCTAGGGTCCTAGAGCATCCACTAGAGCCAGAGGGCTCTAGGAGCCATGCACCACAGTGACTAGAGGCATCATCATCATTAGTTTTGTATATCATTTTTGTAGCGAGATACATATACATTCATGTATACTTGTAGATATTTTGTATAGACATATATTTAGTAGCCACTCATTTTTTTTATAGTAGTGTCTAAATACATGTGCATGACATTAGACACATACATTGCATATATATATATATATAGATACATCGATTTTGATGACATTGTTTATCTAGATGTATATGTTCTTTACCTTTTACATATGTTTATGATATGGATGTTATATTCTCATATGGATGTATGCTTACATTAGATGCTAATAATATTTAATAAACACACATGGTTGTATGCTAATTAAATATAATGATGATCTAATGGTTTAAATAAACTTTATGTGATGCATAGGCACACACACACATGTGGTCATTCACAACAACAAAAAATTTCATAATGTGTTAATGAATAATGTCAACATATATAGTGCTACTGCCCTTCTGTAGAGAGAACATGACATAGATGACACATAGAACACTATGCATAATACCGATGAAGATGCATCACACTAGATGATAATCCATAGGCAACTAAACCATATATAGAGATCACAATGTAAGGGCCTAACTAGTTAGGACTAAATTTTTCTCTCTAATCGAGTGGCATGTTTACATTTCTCTAGTTTTCACAGAGAACCAAATCTCCTATTTTAAAGGTTCTAGGAAGCACACTTTAATTGTATTGTCTAGATAACCACCATTGATAAGCTTTAAGATGTTTGAGGGCTCGTTAACGATGCTCATCGAGCATCTCTAATTGGTGCAAATGGTTAACTCAATAGGTTTCATTATAAATTAGCCCCTTAAGAGAAACCCATAGAGATGAAATCTCCAACTCCAAAGGCATGATAGTTTTGGCATCATACACGAGGTTGTAAGGCATTGTTCTCGTAGCTATACGAATACTCATGTGATAGGCCCATAAAGAATACATCAATTTAATGTGCCAATATTTACCATGTTTATTAATTATCTTATGAAAAATAAGCTCAAGAGTTTTGTTGGATGCTTCCGATTGACCATTAGATTGTGGATAGTACACTGTGGAAAACCTATGCTGAATATGGAATTTCTCAAGGAATTACTTCACTTCCTTGATCTTAAATGGTGTACCATTGTCAGATATAAGTGTAGCTAGCAATCCAAATAGAGAAATTATGTTGTTCATGAGGAAACTAAAAATAGCTTCAACATTCATGGATTAGAGTGGGATAGCCTCCACCCACTTTGTGAAGTAATCCGTAGCGGTAATGATAAAGTTATGTCCCTTGGAAGAAGGAGGTGATATCTTTCCAATAACATCCAACCCCCATTTAGCGAATGTATAAGGGGAAGTTTTATTTTGTAATTCTTGGGAAGGTCCATGAGTGAGACGATTGTGTTGTTGACATTGAGGACACTTCTTAACAAAATCAAAGGAATCTTGTTCCATCGTTTTCCAATAGTATCCCATGTGTAACATTCTTTTTTCCAAGTATTTTCCACTGAAGTGTCCACCCTTGGAGCCCGCATCAACTTCCTTAAGGGAAAGGGGTATTTCTATTTTAGTGAGACACCTGAGAAACAAGCCATTATAGGCTTTTCTGTAAAGGATATCAAACAAAATAACATAACGAACTGAAAGCTTTCTTATACGAGTGTGATCATTCTTTATTGCATCATCGAGAAAGTTTCCAATCTTTAGGTAGTTGTCGATTTTAGAAAACCACTCCCTAGAGTCCACATGGGAACATATAGGGAACTTGACTTCAAGTTGATTGGGAACCGCAGGGTTCTGCAAGACCTGGACCATGAAGTGGTATTCTTTTGTATCCTCTTTAGAAGGTACCAAAGAAGTCATGCTTGTCATGGCATCAATGTGTCTATTTTCTATCCTAGGGACACTATCTATCATGAAAGAGAGCCATTTAAGAAAAGACAAGGAAAGGTCCCGATATCGAGACAACTTACTTTGCTTGGCTTGATAGGTTCCTATTATTTGGTTTACTATAAGTTCAGAGTCACCTAGGATATGAAGACATTTGATTTTTAGTCCAATCACGACACATAAGCTAGCAATAAGGATTTCATACTCAACGATGTTATTGGTACAAGGAAAATCTAGTTGAAAGGATAGGGGAACTAGTTTACCTTCAGGGGATATTAGAACCACACCTACTCTGGAACCAGTTTGACACCTTGATCCGTTGAAATACATTTTCCATTCAAGGTCATGACTAATTACAAAAATATTTTCATTAGGAAACAAATCCAACCTTGGAAAGGAACGAGATGAGGAAGCTTCTGCCAACTGATCCGCAACCACTTTACCCTTTATTGACTTCTGATTAACAAAATTTATATTGAACTAAGAAAGTAACATAACCCATTTCGCTAATCTCCTAGCCAGGTTAGTGCTAGAGAATAGATGCTTTAGGAGATATGTTTTTACTATAACATGTGTTTCAACATGGAGGAAATAGTGCCTCAACTTTTGTGTAGCAAAGATGAGAGTGAGGCATTATTTCTCCATGGAGGAATAATGGGTTTCATAGTCAAATAGGACTCAACTAATGTAGTAGACCGCCCTTTCCTTCCCAATGTCATCATATTGAGCTAAAAGAGTTGCCAAAGCATATGGTGGCGCAACAAGGTAAAAAGAGGCTATCTTGCATGGCTAGCATAAATATAGGAGGATTGGTCAAATAGGATTTGATTGACTCAAAATACCTTTGACATTCTTCATCCCATATGAAGTGAACATCCCTTTTCAATAAATGGGTGAAAGGAAGGGTACTATCAACCAACTAAGATATAAATCTATGATTCCTGAATCTTCCCTTGTAAACTTTGCAACTCAATGATATTCCTTGGTGGAGGCATGTTAACAATGGCATCAATATTATTAGTATCAACCTCAATCCCATGGTGAGAGACTACAAACCCAAAAAGCTTTCTGGTGTCAATGTTGAAGACGCACTTATGGGGATTTAGTCTCATTTTATAGAGCTGAAGTCTCTCAAAAATAAGACAAAGGTTCTTTGCATGATCTTGACGGGTCATCAATGTTGCTAATATGTCATCAATGTAATCTTCTAAAATATTGTGGATAAAATCATGAAATATTAGGTTCATCACCTATTGGTAAGTAGCTCCTGTGTTCTTTAACCCAAAGGGCATGACCACATAACAAAAAGTACCTCATGGGGTAGTAAAGGTTGTCTTGTACTAATCATCTAGGTTAATACAAATTTGATTGTAACTCAAGAAGCCATCCATGAAAGAAAGTAATGCATGGCCTACAGTCAAGTTGACAACCATATCTATATTAGGTAGTGGAAAATAATCTTTAAGAGAAGCCTTATTAAGGTCTCGAAAGTCGATAAATATGTGAATATGGCCATCAGGCTTACTAACAACAACTATATTTGAAATCCAAGGGGAATAGTCAATAGGATGGATAAAGCCTACTTTCAACAGTTTCTCTATCTCAGTCTTGACCATCAATACCACCTTGGGATTGATCTTTTATATTTTTTGCTTAACCAGCTTGGTGTTAGGACATAGGATGATACTGTGAACCACTATAGATTCATCAATACCAAGCATATCCTCGTATGTCCAATAAAATATGTCAGGATGAGAGCACAAGAGATCAGAGTGTTCATATATTTCCTCCAAGGAGAGACACTTCCTGATTTTGATCACTTTTTTAGAGGATATAAGATCCATAGAAATTTCAACAATATCTCCTTTAAGAAGGAATTGCGATCTTCATGATGAGATATCACAACGTCATCACCAGTGTTAGATAGAGGGTATTCCTCATCAATACTCAAAACAGATTCTCTAAAGTATGCTTGGCCATGCAAGTCGTACAAGAATCATTTCTTGTGATGATAAGGAGGCAACAGGGAATAAGCATCCAAAAATTACTCTAGCACTTCATCTAAAGAGAAGAAATCAAGAGGGATTTTCTTGGCTTGTTCCCCTTTCCTCTATCAACTCAGGGTGAACTAGATTCAGTGGTTTGGCTGAGATCATATTAACACTCCACCAAGGCTTTTGTTTAGACTATTCAATGGAACATCCAAGACCCAGATGTTGCTGCCATGGCTTAAACTAGATGGGGACCTAAATCCCTTGCCTTGTACAACCTAGCCCTTTCTACCCATAGTCATACCGAGAAGTGAGCTCATATCTGAACCCATAGTGAGTTTGTAAAACCTCAAGAGGCGGTGCCTCCACATAGAGCATTTCATTCCACCAATGGATGTCAAATGTTTCTATGAGGGTACTCCCGCCTTCCTTATCGAGCTCACAAACATTAATCTCCTTTATAAGAGGGGGAATTTTTTCCTCGGCATAGGAAGAAGTGATCTCCTAAATAGGATCACACTTCTCCTCCTCTGCAGGAGTATCATCTGCCTTTTTGTTAAGGGCACTTAGAAGGTCTATGCAAGAGGGGTTCACCTTATATTTTGCAACGAATAACTTAGATAAATTCAAGGAGCCCCAATCATCTCCAAGAAAATAATTTGTTTGAAAAATAGATGAGGGAGACTCAGGGTCCTCTACTTTAGGTTGTTCTTCATTTTTGACACTTTCCCTAGGCACTACTTCCACCGAGGGTATTGATGAAGAACATGCCATAGCATCAACAGCCAAAGATGGAATAATATTATTGAGAGTAGATATAGTTGAAGCATGACTGGCGGCTACTAGTTCATAGAGGCGAACACCTTTTGGATCTACTTTAACTATAACTACTCAGTTATTTGCAATGAACTTCAAGGAATAGTGTAAAGTAGAAGTCACTGCACCCATAGCATGGATCCAAGGTCTCCCTAAGAGGAGGTTATACAGTAAGGGGACAAGAATCACATAAACTAACATGGGTAAGGTAACAAGACCCAGCTGCAAAGGTAGTATTATCATACCTAGAGCTTAGCAGCCAGAGTTATCGAATCCATGAATGTACAAGAAGGAAGCTGCTAAAGAAGATGAATCAACCTTAATTTTAGGTAATAGGTCTATACCACAAATTTTGAGAGCCAAAACAGTGTTAATAAGGGTGCGCCTAATACTGATGTTAACATTGACTATAATCATCAAAGGATTTGCTTGCTTCTACACATCTAGATGTGGGATCTCTTGCAGGTGGAACATGATATTTGGCGAATCTGCATAAATATGAACCAACAAACACATTAAAATGCATGGGCCTAGTGGAGGCAGGCAAGAGAATCTTTTGTAAAGCTTCTTGAAGCATTTCCTGATAAATCGAAGCAGTCTGAAGCAAGTCCCAAAGCGATATATTGGCCAAAGTAATGTGAAGCTACTCAATGAGATCATAATCACCTCGTGCTTTGATCATGGGTTTAAGTGCTAAAGGAAGGCTTGGTTGAGAAGGTGGTAAATAAGTAGGGATAGATGATTGTGATGTAGGAATAGTAGGTTGTTGATTCAAATTTTGTCTATTACTCCTCATAGGATATGTTTGTCTGACAACATTATAAGATGTAGAGTTCATAGCTTTCACGAACCTTGAATATAAGTTTGATGAATCACTACGACATGAAATCCCATAGATAGAAGGGTCGATCGGGGTCACATAAATGACAGGTTTCTTAGGGCTTGGAGGAGCCACTGAGACTACCACCACATTTACTGATCCCTCATCCTGTCGAGAGGAGACTTGTTTGGTAGATTTATGGCTAAGGGAGAACACTTCTAAGAAGTCATCTAGAGCATCCTCCAACATATCAAAATCTTCCTTAGAAAAGTCATTATCATGAACATTCAACATCACAAAAGAAGTTTTGATGTTCATGTTGGGTTCACCAAAATGTGAAATAAGAGGGATTTGTTGCACATGTGTCTCTCGTTTCTTGAGAGATCACCAAGGAATGAATTTCCCTTATACACCTTAGAATAACAGATTAACAAAATAGGAGAGAACTAAGATTTAGTTATGCTTCGGGAAAAACTATCAGAAATCCTAAGAGAGAAAAACCAAAAGATTCCTATCTAAGAAGAGGGAGCTCTCGACCAGAAGACATCGGCGCAGTTCTAGGATGCTAGTACAACATGTTGTCATCTGGAAGACGTGCTAGCATTTTGAGCAACAAAGAACTTATGAACTCAATAGAAAGAAACAAATTCTACTTCCAAACTCAGGGGTGATCCGTACGGGACTATCTAACTAGTCAAGAAATTGAAAACTGAGATGAACACAAAGATGCTTGGGGAAAGCTTACCTTTTTCTGGACATTCAAATATTCACTCCAAGCTTCTTTTTGTGACCTACACATAAAAGACCAAGAAGAAAGTTGTTGGGTGGCTGTATAGGGGCTTGCCTCAGTCAAACCCCACTTTGGTGTTCCCACCTCAACATATAGCCAAGTTGGAAAGGAATGCTAAAGAAGTAAACAAAGTGTGTGGTGAAAGAAAAACCTGCTTAGGAGTAGAACCCGCACCATGATAAGCATGTGGTGAAAGCAATACCTACTCAAGAGTAGAACCCACACCACTAAATAGTAAATGGACAAGTATGAAAGGAAATTGAAAGGGAGAGAGAGCATTACCCATGGGCCTAGGACCTCTTCAGAGCACACAGATGCACCGTTGAGTGCTTGCTTAAGAGTTACTACTACTATTGGGAGGACCTTAGTCTGGCATGGCTTCACCTATGAGTGCACTACCATCAAAGATGAGGAGATCTCAAAGTTGGAGCAAGTGGAGAGAGAGCTAGTGTGATGTCTTCCAACCTCCAAAATGAGATGTAAAAAGAGGTTTTAATGCTTGCAAGGGTGGAAAAGAGCTGTTACTTTTGGAATATAATTTCTAGGACACATGTCTCAATGGTTAACCTTGCAGATTTTGTGTTTTGAACTTAGGAAACCGACAGGATGTTAGTGTGTTGGGCAAACATCTTCATGCCACACATTCATCTAGAGCCTATATTCTTGGAAAACACATCACCAAGCTTTTGTTGCTCATCCACTTGTCCACATGGAGTTAGAATCACGAAATTATGACCCATGGGACCTTGTCATTAATATTTCAGGGTGTCATAAATGCTAGGAAAAGATGCCAAAATATGGAATTGCCGCTATGTGCAATTCTTCGATACTACACTTTCATCACATCGAGCATCAAACTTTCCTAATTTTTCTTCATCCCTCCTAATATAACATTTTCTTCCAAATATTTTGAAATACCTAACATTGGGAATTCTTGCACACAATAGCTCATATGGGATCTTAGTACTATTTTCTTTTGCTTGAATTCTATTGAACACATATACAACATTACAAATAGCTTCTATCTAGTAACCTTCTAGTAGACCAGCTTCTATAGTCATTGATCTAGCAACTTCTTGAATTGTCTTGTTCTTTCTTTCAACAACTTCATTTTGTTGAGGAGTTCTAGGATTAGATAATTGTATCTTTATTCCATGCACTTCACAAAACATGTTAATCTCATTAGAGGTGAATTCACCTCCTCTGTTAGATCTTAAACATTTTATTCTCAATTTTTCTTCATTCTCAACCATAGCCTTAAATGCCTTGAATCTATCTAATGCATCATATTTCTCTCTAAGAAAAGTAATCCATGTGTATCTAGAGTAATCATCAATCAAAAGCATAAAATACATGTCACCTTGTAAACTTCTTACTCTTGTAGGACCACATAGATCTGTATGAATCAAATCTAGTAGTCCAATAGTAGATTGTTCGTTTGATCTAAAGCAGTTTCACATTTGCTTTCCAAAATGAAAATTCTTACAAACATTAATAGGCTTTATAATCCTCAATAAATCTCTTATAGCTTGCACAACACTAATCCTTTCCATGTTATCAAAATTCATATGACACATCCTTCAGTGCCATAACCAACTATCATTAATCTAAGACATAAAGAAATGTCCATCAACACCCTTAAGTTGATAAATATTTCCTTTAGAATTCTTACTTGCAACAATCACTATTTTGAATCATTTCCTAATTTCACATCTCTCGTCCTCAAATACAAGATTATATACTTTACTACACATTTTTCCAATAGTCAAGAGATTATGCCTTAAACCCTTAACATAGTAGACATCAACAATGTTATGCTTTCCATTGAAACTAACTAAACCTATCCCACAAATCTTAGCACTAATATCATCCCCAAGCTTAACTAAGCCTCCATCATAATTCTCAAGTTTAACAAAGTTACTCTTATCACTGGTCATGTGATGTGAACATCCACTATCAACAACCCAGTAGTTCTTTTCTTGTTTAACATGAAGAGCAGAAAATTACAATATCTTTAATTTTCTCTGGAGTATTTTCTTTTACCTTCTTTCTATATTAGCAGAAGTAAAATCATCTTTTATAGCCAAGAGCAAGCATTCATTTTCATCAAAATCTCCATAATCAAATTCTTCATGAGAAATACTAGCATCTTCATTCACATAATATGCTCTTGTAATTGTCTTCACATTTTTTTCTTTGCTTAATCTATGTTTGTTCTTCTTGCCTCTTTATGGACATCTCGAAGCATAATGAACTATTCCTCCACAACTAAAGCATTTAAAGGGTAGCTTATCTTCATACATATTGTAGCCCTTTTTTATCCTTCTCACAAAGTTAGCTTCCACTTCATTGAGGTTCTCTTCTTCTGGAACTTCAAGTTTTGTAGCTTTGAAAGTAATTTCAATCTTGGATCCATTTCTCAAGCTAGGCTTTCTCATTTCAAATGATGACAAATTACCTAGTAACTGATCTTTAGTATAAGTATTGTGATCCACATATTCCTCAATAGTAGATACCTTTTCATTGTATGCATTAGCAAGAGTTCTAAGAAACGTCTTCACAATATTAGATTCATATATTGTAGCACCAAGTCCTCACATTCCACCTACCAGCTCATCCACTCTTTGTACATAGGATTTAATGTTCTCATCTTTAGACATGTGCAAGATCTTGAACCATGCCTCCAAATTTTGCAACTTTTCTTCTTTGACTATTTCATCTCCTACATGCATCTTTTCCAAAGCATCCTAGACTTGTTTAGTAGTCTACAGATTTTGAACTTTAATCAACTTGGAATGTGAAAGACTGTGTTTCATAATGAACTTTGACTTATTGTTTTATTCATGCGCTTTGATTTTATCAATTGTACTTGGACCATTAGTAGGAGGAGTATAAGCAATATTATGTGTTAACATTAGTTATTGTTGGGTTTCCCCTTCAAAAAATGTAATTTATTAGGCTTGTAGATGTAAAATAGGGCTTATTAAGGCATAATTAAGTCCAACTTAAATAAGAGGGCCTAAACAAAGTGTGAAATCTTGAACAAGACAATTGAGAGGGGTGAATCAGTTGTAGAAAATTTAATCTTTAAATCTTTCACCAAAAATCAAATCTATTACCATTCACAAATCTTTTACTTTGCTAGTTATGATTAACCATTAAGTGTAAAAGCAGAAACTAAAAGAAGCAAAAACCATACACACAATAACACTAGATTTACACGAAAAAACCAATAAGGGAAAAAACACAATGAGGATTAACTCACAATATAGAGACTATCAAAATCGAATACAAAGGCTCACTACCAAAATAGGACTCACTATCTAGAGCAAGAATCACTATCCAATAAGGGTTAACCACCTTAAAGGCTCATTGCCATAGAATTACAAAAGAAGATAGAAGATATTCATTATAGAGAAACAAAAATCTCAATGCAATAGAGAGTTCCTCCACAACTCACTCACACACTTACAGGCATGCTTGAATGATAGAGCGCACCTTCATCTCATTACCTCTGAAAACTTGTCACTTAAATTCATACTGATCTACTTAAATTCACATCACACACACACCTTTTTCACATCTATCTTGCTCTTGCATTCATTCAACCTTCTTAACATCTCAACTTATATTTATACCATCTTCAACCTTGAAACACATCCAATGTCATCCATACACCATTTGCATTTACAAATTCAAATTAGGTTGGTGCCAAAACATTCTACGATGGAATTATAATGAGGGTAACCACACACACATTAAATGAGGACCTAAACAAGTCCCAATGCACTTCCAAGATCTTTGTAAGAAGTATTTAACACAAAGTCGGCCAAGCTAGTGTAGAACACAAAAATCGATTAAGCAAAATCATCATTAACAAAATCCAATCATTCTGGTTAACAAAATTAACTTGAACATGATCTCTTCAACATATCTTGAAAAACCACAAGTCATAAAACTTGAACAAGAAAAGGAGCTTCAGTGGATGCACAAGAGAAACCCAAAATGGAAGAATAGTTCCATTTTATCAAAATATGTAAATATAAAATAATAATTTCCTTGTATATCTAAGCAATGGTGAGTCATAAGATAACATTGAATAATCACAAGTGTCATGATCATATGAATTAAGACATAAAAGTAAATTCCCCTAGTAAACTTAATTAACAAGGGGTGAAAATATTTCAAGGTAATATACACTTTTAGACCAATAAATTTATAGACAAAAAATTAAAAGTACCATCACCCAACATGTAAAACAACTTGCAAGATAAGATTTGGAAAACATGTACACTTGAGAGGCTCTTATTTTCCAAAGCTAGTGCATCTTAAATTTTATGATATAATATCTTAAATTTTATGAAGAGAAGAAAAACAAGAAAATGTGTCCCACTTTTTGGTCTAAATGAGACTCTCAAACATAACATTTTTTATTTATTTTTAACTTGTTCCAATTATAGGGAATTAACAACTTAAGGATTATGCGAACTAATAATTTTTATAATTTTCTATTTTGATTCAATCTATAAGCTATATAAGCTAGATATGGGTTGAATTTCTAAAAGATATATCGTAATTGAAATTTTGTCATCTATCAGCATCTAGTTATTGGTTATGCAATGTGAGGTAATGTTTTGAGTTTGAAAGATGTGCAATGCAATGTAATTAGTGATATGAATATAAACTACAACAATCTATTTTCTACAAAACATCAGTGAGGAAAATGTCCCCCCATAAGAGATAATGAAGAAAGTCCATACAACCCCCCTCAAGAGTGAGTCCCTGCTCAAATGTCACAATGTTAGGAGTCCCCAATCTTAACTAAAGAAGGAGACAAAGTAGAACAATGTGAAGACTGATGTAGAGTGGACCAAAGATGATGACGAGTCCTCCAAATGTCTCTCCAAAGGAATGCCAAACAGTGACTGTGATATAAAAATGTCTAACCTATTCTAAGAAACTAAAATGCCATGGAAAAACATAAAGGAACACCTCAATATTAGCCTAAGAAATTTGTAAATGCAAAGAGGAAAAGTGTAAAATGATGCTAAATAGATATACCTCCCTTTTGCAGCTGAAACTCCTTGGTTGGCCCTTGATGTTGATTTGGTTTGTATGCTCCTTGATGGCTCTTGATATGGCTAAATGCAAGTCTTAACTATATGCTTGAATGTAGATGCAAATGGATGAATATTGATGGCTAGATGAGTGCACAAAATGGCAGCATTTAGTTGCAAAATGGCTAAGTTTTTCAAATGCCTTAGAGGATGGGGTATTTATAGAGAAACTTGAATTTTCTAGAGAATTCAATGGTTGGGATTTATCCAACAAAGCCAAGATGAAGGGCTAAGGTGAGTTGAGGACTCACAAGTGCTCACATTTTGACATGTAGAATGTGAGATGGCTAAGGGTGAGATGATGTGTAGGTGATGTGGAAAGAGAGTACATGATGTGGAGGAAGGACATGTACCTTGGAAGTACATTGGGAGATGAGAAGATTCCTTGGAGGAATAAATGTGAATTAAAAATTCATGCTTGGGAGAATCTAGTGGATAAGAGAGGGTCTCCAAAAAGGTGGGAGTTTGTCACATGTGACTTGATGTGACAAGTCAAAGGTTCTAGAAGATGCATGGGAAAAGGGATTCTAGGAGGAATAAAATGTGAATTAAAAATTCACATGGGGAAGAGAGGAGCCTAGGTGAATAAAAATGAATTAAAAATTCCTTGGGGATGGGAGAGTTGACCAAGGTACTAGGCAACTAATTAGTAATTAGAGGATAATTAAGTTAATGAGGATTAGAAGCCAACTTGCAAAAGTTGGAGGATGTGACACATCCTAATCAAGGATTAGGCATGTGCACATCCTTAATGAAGAGATTAGGAGATAGATTAGGATTAGATGAAAATGACATGTGAGGAATTAAATAAATGTAATATTTATTTAATTCATTTGATGAAAAGGGGATTAGGGATTTGGCAGAATTAAGGATATTAATTAAATAATAGTAATATTACTTAATTAATGCAAATAATAGGATGTTTAGACGAAGGAGGATAAATTTGGATAAATTAAGTGTCCAAATTTAGGTGTCTACAGTGACAAACACAAATGGAAATACTTAGGTGCGACTACAAAAGATGTCACATAATTGGTGACTGAGCTGAAATTGTCAACTCAAGAGTAACCACATAATTTGTCGAAGAAGAACTATAGATGTATCCACACTGCAAGAGGATTAAGGTCAGAACCGAGGAGACAACTACTCAAGTATCATAGACACTCTCTTGATAGAATGGTATATGATCCCTATCACAACTGGAGATAGGTACCAAGTCTTTGTATATAGAACTGAACTTCTAAAAATAGGTAGAGTGCTTCCAAAAAAGGAGTGTCTATATGGTATTTATTCCATCACACCGAAATGCATGGGTAACCAATCACTGCACTCATTAAGTATATATGAATTAACACTAGATACAGAGATCAATCCAAAGAAACATATAGTATGGCATAGTACATTGAATGTGGCACTTTATTTTAGTGTGATTACAACATTAAAAAGAGGAGAACTACAACAACCATGATGCAAATAAGGAAAAAAGTGCATGAGAAACTCTGAAGAGCTCAGAAAGACCTTTCCAACGCTACAAGAAGCATACAAAATGGATGAATGGTGCAAAAGTTATGAGCACGGGAGTGCAAAATGGACATTTGTCTTCGATGAGCAATAAATGCTACCAAATAGCAAAGTTTTTGAAAATCGCCTATACCACTAGAAATTTGAGCTAACCAGCTTTCCGATGATATTTCGTTTGCTAAATTTTTCCATCTAGAGAAAAAGTTATGCAAAGACAAAAAAATAGGCCTAGAAAATGGTCTTTATAGGCTAACTGGGTACAAAAAATAATGCTAAAATGATCAAAAATTATGCCTATGGTCGCGGCATATTTTAACACCCCGGCCACCATTGGTGGTGGATGGATGGAGTAGACGGAGCAAGGGTGGTGCCCCAGTGGCCACACCACCAGGGGGCCTCCCCACCCTGCGGACTATATACTATGTCTAAGCTTATTAAACAAAGTTTAATCGCAAAATTTTATAAAAAAATATCGATATAAACTTTACCACCAGTGAGCAATCAATAATCACAGTGTTCTGTCGATGGCAACATCCATGCATAAGAAGGCATCCCTACAGTCAACATACCAGCAACGAAATAGCTTGAAAACTTTGAAGTGGTTATTAAACCATTTTAAAAATAGATAAGTTTTTAATCAATTTTGTATTTATTAATATGTTTAAATGTATGTAATAAATTAAATTATTAAAAATTGATATTTTTATAAGCATAAATTATATATGTATAAAACATTTTTATTTATTTTTCAAATTTAGTGTAGATTAATAAAATGGAGGAAGCCAGTTTTTATATATTGATTATTTTAAATTTGTATCTATATATACAAATGTTATGCAAAATAAAGTTCTAACATTAAATTATTTCTTTAGATTTAAATAACTAAAATGCTAGATACAGAGATCAATCCAAAGAAACATATAGTATGGCATAGTACATTGAATGTGGCACTTTATTTTAGTGTGATTACAACATTAAAAAGAGGAGAACTACAACAACCATGATGCAAATAAGGAAAAAAGTGCATGAGAAACTCTGAAGAGCTCAGAAAGACCTTTCCAACGCTACAAGAAGCATACAAAATGGATGAATGGTGCAAAAGTTATGAGCACGGGAGTGCAAAATGGACATTTGTCTTCGATGAGCAATAAATGCTACCAAATAGCAAAGTTTTTGAAAATCGCCTATACCACTAGAAATTTGAGCTAACCAGCTTTCCGATGATATTTCGTTTGCTAAATTTTTCCATCTAGAGAAAAAGTTATGCAAAGACAAAAAAATAGGCCTAGAAAATGGTCTTTATAGGCTAACTGGGTACAAAAAATAATGCTAAAATGATCAAAAATTATGCCTATGGTCGCGGCATATTTTAACACCCCGGCCACCATTGGTGGTGGATGGATGGAGTAGACGGAGCAAGGGTGGTGCCCCAGTGGCCACACCACCAGGGGGCCTCCCCACCCTGCGGACTATATACTATGTCTAAGCTTATTAAACAAAGTTTAATCGCAAAATTTTATAAAAAAATATCGATATAAACTTTACCACCAGTGAGCAATCAATAATCACAGTGTTCTGTCGATGGCAACATCCATGCATAAGAAGGCATCCCTACAGTCAACATACCTAATAGAAATTATTTGGAAGTATAGCAACATTTGGTATTCACATTGGAATTTCTTTAGTCATTTCCTCTTGAAAACTTTGAAGTGTTTTTTTTTTAATTTATACGTTATTAAATCGAATAAATAATTGTTATGTTTTATTTTTATTTTTATTTTTAAAAAAATAATTTTTAACATTTTAAAAATAGATAAGTTTTTATATCAATTTTGTATTTATTAATATGTTTAAATGTATGTAATAAATTAAATTATTAAAAATTGATATTTTTATAAGCATAAATTATATATGTATAAAACATTTTTATTTATTTTTCAAATTTAGTGTAGATTAATAAAATGGAGGAAGCCAGTTTTTATATATTGATTATTTTAAATTTGTATCTATATATACAAATGTTATGCAAAATAAAGTTCTAACATTAAATTATTTCTTTAGATTTTAATAAAATGCATAGCAAATATAAGTGTAATTTATGAAGATTTATCTAATTACTCTATAAAATATTATTATTAAGGTAAAAAAGATTTATAAATTTAATACAAATAAATTAATAATTATCATATATAGATTTAGATATATAAAGGCAAGTTATACATTTTTAATATTTCTTAAGATTTTTTGTATATCAAGATTTTTAAATTATATATTGAGTTTAATTTAATTTAGAAAATTTCATTATGTTAATTTTATTTATATTAGACATATGTTTCATTTAATAATTTTTTTTAAAAATTATTTATGTAAAATATGATATGTATGGTATATTTAATTATGTGTAATTTAATTTTTATCTATATATTTATCATTCAATAAAGTTGAAACTTCTAAATTAAATTTAACTTATTTTAACTTATATATTTACTTATGTGTGTAATTTAATTTATTGATATTTATCTTATGTGTAATTTAATTTTTACCTATATATTTATCCCATACAATTTTTCTTATTTTAATTTAAAATAATAACTTTATTTAATTTTTTTTACTAAAATAAATTAATATATTAAAAATTAAAGTTAAAACTTCTAAATTAAATTTAACTTATTTTAACCTATAAATTAGATTACACACAAGTAAATAAATTTGATTAATCTAAATTTATAGGTCAAAATAAGTTAAATTTAATTAATTAACTTATTTACTTATTTTAACCTATAAATTAGATTACACACACTAATTAACTTATTTTAACCTAAATTTTAAAATAAGTTAATTAATTGTATAATCTTATTTTAACCTATAAATTGTGTGTAATCTAATTTATATAGATAAAAATATACATGTGTATAATCTAATTTATTTACTTGTGTGTAATCTAATTTATTATCAGCATAAAATCCTTGACATAATTAACCTCTCAAATATCTCATGTGATTAGTATGTATGACATTCATTAGTTATTTAAAGAAATCATACCAATTTCTTCTACGCAAAAGGTAACAAAAGATACTCTAAATTTTCCATATATTTCAAAAAAAAAAATGGTCATAACCACAACAATACTATGCTTCATAGAGTTTATACGTAGGACACCATATTTCTTCATAGTTTTTGTGTCATAATATTTAAAGTCTAAAACGTGGAGGCATAGACAAGTCATGTGAACTGTTTAGCAAATTCCATTGAAAAAATGGTCTCAAAGAATGCAACGATTGCAAATTTTGCATAAAAGAGTTTTGACAGTCATATAAGATGTGGAAGCAAGATCGGGCACTAAACTGTTTCACAAAGATTCCTCATAGGAATATTTATGCTGACAATAGATTTAATTAGGACTGCGATGTGACAAGCGGGCCAGAGGATGGTACCCGCGAATGTGCGAGCAAACTTTATTACCGCCGGCGACCCTGGCAGCTCAGCGTACAGGCGCCGAAATCAAAGAATACGGGCCCGTGATTTTAAATGCCCGCGTACCCTGCCAAGCAATAGAAGCCGAAATATGCTCTGTTTTTTTTTTAAGATGCCGATGGCAGAGAATGGTACTTTCAAATCGCTGTTTTCAAAGCTTGTAAAAATAAAACCCTCGCCGGTGAAAATGCTGACAAGATAAATGAACCTGCCAAATGTGTTTGACGCGAACAACAGACTTGTACGTAGACTGTCAACTGATTTGATGCTGCATAATTACGGGTTTCGTACCCTACAGAAAGGTACAGTGAATATGTGAATGCAAAGGGACTCGGCCGGAGATATTGATGGGGTCGATTCGTACACTAGGCCTACTATAAGGGCCAAGTCGAGCACAAATGAGGCAATGGCTATGCTACATCCGATGGCTCATGCCGAGTTCCGCAGACTGACACGCTACGGACCCACTAATAAAACGGTTAACGGCACCACTTATGGTGAAGGCGCCTCCCTGTCCCCCCAGTCAGAAGGTGACGTAGCTGCTAGACCCCACAAGCTTAGACCTATGGAAGGCGATTAACAGGCCCAGGTAATAAGTACGAAAGATCTCCAAAGATAACCAGATGCCGAGGTATTCAGAAATAATAATTAGTGAGTGCACGAGGAAAGTGAAAAGGAAGTCGGGCTGGTCAACATCCGATGAGAATATATATATCACTTAAGTTTTTAACCGACCACTGCTAGTGCAAGAACATGAAATGATTACAACATTTAAAAATAATAATAATTAATTATTTTTATTTTTTTTAATCTTTCTGTCAAAATTTAAGCCCTTATTTGTAGTTAAGAAATGTATTGAATTTAACCTTTATAACTAATAAGTTAATATTTAAAGAAATACTAACATGGTTATTACATTTCATGTTCTTTTGAAAGATCACGATGCCAAGGTATTTAGAAATAATAATTAGTGAGTGCACTCAGGAAAGTGAAAAGGAAGTCAGGCTGGTCAACATCCGATGAGGATTCGCGCCCAAGAGTGAAGGTCACGCAATACGCTATAGGTACCCAATCTCACTTAACTTTTTACCCTGCTACTGCTAGTGCTAGAACATGAAATGGATACACATTTAAAAATAATAATTAATTATTTTTATGTTTTTTGTTTATCTTTGTGTCAAAATTTAAGCTTCTATTTGTGACTAAGAAATGGATTGAATTTAATCTTTATGACCAATAAGTTAATATTTTAAAGAAATACTAACATGGTTATTGCATTCCATGGTCTTCTTTTGAAAGATCAAATCTTTTTTTCACTTTCAATATAGATATAAAAATATATATTTCTTTTATAAATATATATATTATATACTATATATGTACAACATTTTAAAGATAATTATTTGATTTTTTGTTGTATAATGATTTTAGTTGGCTAATTGATATTTGATCATTTTTTTTGTCAAGGATTAAGCATACTCATTTTATCAAATTTACACTATTTTGAATCAACTTTCATTTTTTATGGTGGGCTCTTTATAATCCATGTATTCTCATAAATATATAGATAGATAGAAAATAGATAAAATAAATTATTATTATATTAAGAAACCAATAATAAAATTGAAAGTAATAATGTTCAAAATTAACAACTTCAATTATTAGACTATGGTTATGTGCACTTTATTTAGATGAATTTGTCATGCCCCTTCATCAAAATTTAAAATAAAAACTCATATAAAAATATATATTAAACTTATTTAAAATAATTAAAAAAATTATTACTATTATTTTTAATAGAAAAATTTACATACTCGTTCCAATTTCCATTTAAAATTACTCTAAACATGGAACAAAATAATATTTAAATAAAATGTTCTTTACATACACATTAATGCTTATTTTGACCAATAAAACAATAGATCTTATCTTTTAATAAATGAACAATTAAGTGAATGCGGTGTAGCAGGTCTCATGGCATCCTCATGGTCGTGCCACCGTATTGTCATTAACCATTTTATTAGTGGGTCTATAGCATGTCACTCTGCAGTAACTGTCAGACCTACAGGAATGTCAAGGAACTTGGCATGAGCCGTTGGATGCAACATGTCATTTTGTATGTTGCATAGCCATTGCCCACAAATCAAGGTGTCAGACTGAAGATATTAGTTGGTCAAAAAATTGACAAAGCAGGTACACAGTTCGTCTGCGACAGAGGGCACAAAATGATAGCCAAGGACACTGAAAGAATATACTGTGCCAAATATTACCCTGCAAATTTAATAAAAACCCAATATTTTGCCCCAAAAAATTTAATGAAATCACAAAAATATTTTTGCAAAATATTTTATTGTGAAAATAGAAAATTGTACCTCCTAGGTGGGTTGTACGACCTGTCTTGGCAAAAAAAATTGCCTCAACGTCCAACTAACAATGTCCAAAATGAACAAATTGGTAGTCAATCTTTAGGTTTCGAGCCTTTCTGAATGCGATGGTAGGGTTTGTTTTGACCCAAACTGCCTTAAAAATATGGCTACCTTCTGGATCAAGCAACCAATACCCACTTCAAACCCTTGTAGATTTGGCCTCCAATGTCCAATTGGGACAAAACAAAAGGAAAATCTAACTTTCTCAGACACTTCAGACGTAATGGTGCAACAAGATCCAAAAATACACCTACAATACAAGGCCAAGAACGAACCCCCCCATAATCTGGTATTTCTATCACACATTTCTAATTCTCAAGATCATCCAAAGATGCAAGAGAAGAACATACTCAATGCTTTAAGAAAATCCAATATTGCACTCAAGATCTCCTAAGAGACTAACCAAAGACACTCAACTTGCTCTAATACCATGTAATATTTGGCTATGGAGATAGCCACCCAAGATTTAAAGGCCTATGGAAAGCACAAAATACTTAGAAGATCAATATGACAAGAATAAATTGTATTCCTATTAATGAATGCAAAACAATCAATGTAGTTCTCACACAATGTGTGAGAGACCCCTTGGTTATATACCCAAGGTAATATGCAAAACATCATAAGATTATGGCAAGTGTCTTAATTATATGACATGAGACAAATTGACACAACTATCTAGGTCACAAGTAGTAGTTGTCAAAAGATAAGATAACAATTAATGACAACTAACACATTCTAGAAATAATTTTAGGACCTAAGTAAACTTAACATGTGAATATGTCCCATAAGTCCCTAGTAAATGAAATAACTAGGTACAAGACATTTATTCACACTAACACATCCTATTCTTCGATCCACAAAATATTGGGTTAAATCAGCTATGGATATTTCTAATCTTTTGATCTCGTCATACGAAAAACCATTAGCATACTCTAACCTCTTTTGATCTATCCAATTTTGAAATGCAGCATGTTGTTGGGTGATGTCCCTAACATGAGATATTATGACCTCTATACTTGGGGTCACTAACTACAAATGCTCATGGGTACAGTATCTCTCAGCTATATTTATCAATTCAGTTATATTTATTTCAATTAAGTCTTGAATTGAAGGAGGGTTTATTGGAGGGATTAGTGGAGGATTTGCTAAAACTTGTTCCATTTTAACCCTGTTGTAGATTATAAATTTATAAATTAACATTATTTTCAAATAATTTCTAAAATTAAAACAAAAAACCCTAATATTTTATTGAAAAATCATATAAACAATCAAAATAATTAAAAATTTGTGTAAAATAATTTAAAAAATATGTTTATACATACCAAAATCTATGGGAATTCAGTTGAAGGAGGTGAAAATGGCATTAAAGATGAATATGTGTTATATTTGATATCTATTCCTTATTTTCGGTCGTAAACAGTCACTATTAAAATGACTATTTGTGGCCTAAAATATGTTATTTATACTATTAAATAACATATATCTGTTGTTTAGAGCTATGCATAGGTCTCCAAAATGGATATCTGCTTTTTAGAGCTACACATAACTCTCCAAAATATGACATTTATTAAAATGACACTTATTAATATATATTATATTACATTTATTATATATATATGATATGTATTATATACATACTTTATATGGGATCTTTCCTCCTTTCTTGCAAGTTGGCCATAGGGGCCGTGGAAGGCGCTTTGGGGGGACATTTGGCGGGTTGCCCCTTCCATGGTGGTATGGCATCTGTGGAAAGAACGGAACAGGTGACTTTTTAATGATTCATGTATGGATGTGGGTCCACTAATTGTACAACTAAAGTTGGCAATATGCGAAGTAGTGAATGCTAAATGCAGACCTAGCTCAAGAACATGTTTCTCCAACTGGGATATCAATATACAAAAGATTTTGCTATCTCTTTGTCCCCTGAAGTTTGACTTCTTGTTAGTATCTAGAAAGAAAAAAGAGGTCAAATGGTTGCTTCCTCGTCTGGGTAGACACAAACTTAACTTCAACGGGGTTGCGAAGGGTAACCCTGGGATGGCAGGTGTTGGGTGCTTAATCCGGGATGAGGTTGGTAATTGCATATGGACACTAGCTAGGAGATTAGGGATTGCTTCAAACAATGAGGCAGAAATGGAAGCCCTTGCTACTGGTCTTGATCTTTGTGTGTTGAAAGGCATAAGGCTGGTTGAAATCGAAGGGGATTCGGAAATAATTATCAACGATGTTAGAAGAAATAAAGTGCAAAACTGGAAGTTACAACGTAGGTTGAAACAAATTAGTGAAAGTTTAAGAAGGTTGGATTATTTCTCCATTGCACATGTTTATCGAGCAGCTAATGGGGCTGCTGACTTGCTTGCCAATTTGGGTGTTGGTTTGTTGAATGATGAATGTATTTTTGATGGTGCAAGTCTTCCAGTGGAGGTAGAATATGTAATCAGTGCAGAGAAAGGCTTGGATGTTGGTTAGAATTTCCTAGATGGGGCAGAAAAATTTTAGGCTTTAAAACATGATGTTTATGGCTGTGCCCTCTATCCTCTCTGCCTATGTACGACGGTGTGGCTTTGCGGTTTCATCGTGCTTGCTAAATTTTTCTTAGCTACCTGGCATTCCTCTTTGGTCTGTTTGGTGTGGCTATAGCGTCAAGTTGTGTTGTTTCTTGAGTTGGCCTCCTGCATTTTTGGCAGGTGTGGTTTGGCTTTGTAATTCTGTGCTTTCAATTTAATTTTGGGAGCTACCCCCTTGGTAGCACTTACCTTAAAAAAAAGAAAAAAACATATCTTATATATAATATATATATATTATATTTATTAAATATATATGATATATAATATATATATATATATATATTATATATATATTATATCAATATATATAAATTAATATATATTAATGTATAAAAAATATATTAATATTAATATATTAATATAAATTTATACCATATATTAATATACGGCTTATTTTAAAAAAATAAAAGTGCTCTCCAAAATGGATATCCATTTTGGAAAACACTTTAATTTTTTTCAAATATGGCATATATTAATATATATTATAAATATTATATAATATAATATATAATATATATTATGTTTACCACTATACTGTGGCAAACAAATATGAATACTATGGGCTGGAGATGAGAAACACTTAATAAAAAACAACTTGTAACCCCACAAGGAGTAAACGATGACACTACAATGTGGCAGTGGATGATCAATTAACCGTTGGTGATTTCTCATTGTCCTGAGAAGGCTCAAAGGGGTGTGAGCGGGGTGGCAATTATATTGTTTAACTGCCATCTTGCAACAAGCAAAGTGGAGGCATGTTATATTGCAGTGAAGCATTTATAAACAAGGCAACCATTGCATGAGGTGGTGTGGCAATGACATGGTGAAAAGGCTAGCCAAATTGGTGGCAATAGGGCTTCAAAACTAAGGTGGAGCATAGAGAGAAAAATAAACCTTTATCACAGTATCGTGGAAGTCAACAGAAGTATGCACGGGATGGCAGGACATATAGGACAATACAAAATGTTTACCACTCTACTATGGAAGTCAAATATGAACACTACTAGCTAGTGGTGAGACAACAAGCAACTTGCAATACCACAAGAAGTAAACGATGACACTACGATGTGGCAATGGATGATCAATTAACTATTGGGGGTTACCCATTGTCCTGTGAAGGTCCAAAGGGGTGTGCACAAGGTGGCGGTATGAGCTTTTCTTACCTTCCATCCTACAAGAAGCAAAATGGGGGCGTGCAGTATCGTGGTCAAGAATAGATAAACAAACAAATCATGACACGAGTATGATGTTATTTTGGGAGACATAAATTTTATTAACGGTGTATAGTGTAATTATAAAATGTTTTCAATTAAGGGTGGTGTGGCAGATGATTGTTGGGACAAGATATAGGTACAACGATGGAAAGATGTACATAGTCAAGCCAAGGATGATAGAGGGTGTTTGTAGAAAGCATAGTAGTTGTGTAGGTTGGGTTACATGGGTGTTGCTCTTTGAAATTTCAATGTACATGGGATGGTATATATATGACAACGTAAACCTCATTTTCAAATTAATATAATGGGTGCTGCCTCTTAGCAACAATTTATCGATATATATATATATATATATACATGAATATATTATATATTCTATATAGATATATTTTACATATCTTATATATTCTATATTAATATATAAGATAAGATATTAATATTAATATATTTTTATATATTAATATTAATATGACAAATTGATATTATATTAGCAATATTATATTATTAAAAATATAGCTAATAACGGATATGACTTTTTTGTATTGAATATTCATTAATAGTTGATTAAGGGGAAAATAGGGTTTATCAAAATGAATTGATCAAGATGATAAACCACTATGTTTTTCACCCTAATATTATGTGATTTGTGTGTGATAAGATGCAAATAACAATAAAAAACTAACCCTAACTGTTATAGCATCTATGAGGGAAATTTTTAGAGCTCAATTAGAGCTCAAAATGATGTGTACCTTGCTACAAGAAGCCTTTTTTTAGGGAACAAAGAACTCATTCACCTTTAGTGGTGAATGGGTCCCTATTAGGGTTTCTAAAATTGAAATATGGGTTATTTTCCATGATGTCTGCACTCTCAAATCATCAGTTGTGAACTCCCAAAAATCTGTAATAAATTTTGTAGCTTCCTTTCTTTGTTCTTGCACTATAAAGGTCAATCTTGCAACTTGAAAACTTTGGCAATCTTGCTCTAAACTTCTTCTCCACTTGATCTTCAACATGTAAATCTGCAAACACACACTCAAGAGGAGAAAAAATTGTTGATTGTTAGTGAATAGGGGTTTTCCTAAATCAAAACTCATTTAGGTAATTAAACCAAATGATAAAATAAGGGAATTGAATTATGAAACACGAAATATGTAATTGATGATTCCTTGGATGTTGTCTTGGAGTGTAAATATGCAAACTAACATGAAGTGGCCATGAAGAATGTAGATCTTGATATTTGAATAAGATGTGTAACAATGCTTGCAAGTAGATCTTCAATGCTACATCAACTATCTTAGCTCAACAACATGCATGAATGCACTAAACCCTTGACATGATGAAATTATCTTGAATTACTACCATAAACTCTTGATAATCTACCTTGAAATGCCTTTGAAATGCTCTTGTAATGTTGTAATGCTTGAAAACTTGAATTCTTAGGCCTCTTGTAAACTTACTAGGAGAAACATTGTGAATTAACCCCTTATTTATACTAAATCTAGAGATTAACCCCAAAATTCAAACAATTCAAGCCAACACAAGATCTAGAAATAAATATACTAAAATCTCACTAGATTCAAATTTAAAAAGGGGGTCCTCATTAAGGGAGGACCAATTCGCCACCTAGGGTGAATGGGTCCTAGCACAAGTTTTTAGGACCTTTCCTTCGGGGGTTGAAATAAGATCAAAAACCCATGTCAGATATGCAAAGAAAGCGGGGGTCTTATAGAGGGAGGACCCATTCACCACCTAGGGTGAATGGGTCCTAGCACCATTTTCTAGGACCTTGATTTTTCCCAATTAACTGTTTTATAATTTGAATTATGGGTGTCTGGATGGATCCTAGGAAGGTCTCACAAATAAGACTTAAATTTGAATTAAAGGGGCTAATTAACTTTAATTAACCACAATTAATTAATGAGATCCTAGATAAGTGTGAAGTATGTTACAACATTTTACAACACCATAAATAGGGTACAATTTAGGTGCATTTTATTAAAAAGGGGTCCAAGATCAATGTGAATGTGTGCAACACACTACAACATTAGACCTAAGTAAAATTAGGTTAATTCAATGACAATTATTCCCAAATTAAGGAAAATGGATACTTGAACTCCATTACTACATTTTTCCCCCACTTTAGTGAGAGGATGACCCCATGTCAAATTCACACTAAAGTAGATATTCAAGACACTAAGTATGCAACAATAACAAAGATACATAATCATACCTTGTCAATGGCCAAGAAAAATAAAGAAAAACAAAAGGATCAAGCACAATCGTTACAACACGATGTGGAATGGGGTCATTTCCGCATAACATATGTTGCTCACTCTGGGGTAGTGGAACCTCAGCCTGTCCACTAGGTGAGTTATCCCAAAATATATATATGCTCACTTTGGGGTAGTGGAACCTCAATCTATCCACTAGGTGAGTTATCCCAAAATATGTATATGCTCACTATGGGGTAGTGGAACCTTAGTCCGTCCACCAGGTGAGTTATCCCAACGAGGTGGAAAATGAGAGAATCATATTAGCCTCTCCTTCAATAAGGCACCATAATGTAATGCTTTTTTGTAAATGCTTTTTTTAATGTCATGTATGAATGTTTTTGTTAAAGGGGATTTGGCCATGTTCATGTAAGTTCTTCTTCTTAGGAAACATTTTGCCTATTGTCTCTAAGAGAGGACAAGTTCAGATCACCGCTTATGGGATGCCTCATTCACATCATGCTACGAAGGGAGATCGTATGCTTAGAAATATCACACTCTTGGAGGACATCAAACCTAATGACACCACCAAGAAAAGGACAAGTCACAAAAAAAATAAAAATTTGCCATGAAATATGCTAAAAAATGTCATCGATGTATGCCCCCACTTTAAAGTAGTTGCTACACCATCACTATGAGAAATTGCTTTAAAGTAGCCAATGTTTTTCCCTAAGACATGAGAGCTTTCCTTGGAAAAATCTATGTCGAGTCATATGTTTCCAAAATTTAAGTTGCATCATGAAATAGGAAAGAAAGGTTGCCCCCACAAATACATAAGCGATCTATGGATTTGGGGTCAGTATTTCTTGCTACAATGTTTTCATAGATCATGAAACTGTCATCAGTCCCCAAATAGTCATAGAACTGGAAGAATGACACAAAGAGAGCGAAAATAAAGAAAAATCCTTTCAATTCAACATGGAAGAGACCTAAATGTCTCAATGCCTTGTGTCATCCCCAAAAGGAAAACAAAAGACAAGCGAAAAAAAATATAAGAGAAAAAGCTTTTGAGTCAACATGGAAGAGACCTAAATATCTCAACGCCTTGCATCATCCCCAAAAGGAAAACACAAGACAAGTGAAAAATGCTAACATAGAGAAGAATGTAGGAACATATAGAGGAATGCACAAAAAGAGAGATACACCATACAAAACATCATGGGGGATCACATTATGCACATGCAATCATATAAAAGATATATGAAAATTAAAAAAAAACACTTGTAAGGCACATGCGAGTCAACCTAAAGTAGGTTGTCTGCATGCCAATATTGGTCGGTATAAATGGAAGGCGGACAACTAGCCAAAGGGACAAGAGCAAGTGCCTAACTAGGGGAAGTACCAAGTTTAGCACTCTTTTTAGGAGATTTGTCATTTAAGTTCATAGCAGAATAAAACAATGTATTCAACTCATCATGCACTTCTTCATCAATCTTTGTAATGTCAATGTCATCATCAAGATTTATCACAATGGGAGGTTGAATGATACTATCCATGGAATGTTCCTTTTTATGTTGCGGCAAGGAGATAGAGTCATCATGCATTACTTCAAGTAATTTTGGATTTTGATTTTTTATGTTGTTGTCTTATTGAGTTTGTAACTTACAAGCAATAGCACGTCGCCTACTCCTGCACTCTTTAGCACTTCGATTCCTTTTTAATCTATTGTCAATTTTTGTTTGTGTAAGAGTGGGTTTTTCAATTATAGGTGTCTTCACTTCCTTGGGAGGAATAGAAGAAACAATAGTAGCTTGTTCAACCGATTTCTCTTTGACTTTATAAACTTGTTTGACTCTAGGAGGGACAATAGGATTGTTTGTGTTATCTCATGGTCTCTTATAGGAAATGATAGGAGGTTTTTCTATAGGTTGTTCTTATATATTCGGAAGGGCTTTCGGTTCAATCATTGCTTCATCAAGGATAGGTGTTTCAGTTATAGGTTCAGGTATGTTTCGAATGGATAATTTTTCTATTTTCTTCGCCTTGAACTTTTGATATTATTTGAAGAAGAAATCCTCACAAGGTTTTGTTAGGTTCCAGAGGCTCATGCTAAAAGAAATCTGATGAAAAATTCCCTCGAGTTGAGGCAGGATTAAATCCACTATGATGCACAGTAAATATACCGTTGCCAAATGGAAACTATAGACATTTATGCACAACTAAAGGGATGAAATTCATGGAGAAAAGCCATGGATAGCCTAGCTTCACATGAAATTGGTTTGATTGTGGGATGATGGAAAATGATACATTTATTGTTTTCAGTCCAACCTTTAAAGGGATATCTATCGATCCTATCATAGGGAAAGAAAACCCATTATACATCTTGATCCATCCTTTTGGTTTGTCATATGTTTCTTAATATAGTTCATGCACATATAAGAATTATTAAATGATCACATTCTCTCCACATATGGGATCATTCAATATCCCATTAGTGGGCTTGTCATCGATTCGGCTAGCTATGTGATGAGGACCATTAGGTGCACACGTAAGTATGTATTTTTGTGAGAAAGCAATGTCAAGAAGCTTTTTAGTTGAGCCCTTACAAGGTATAGCTTTGATAAATGATACCATTTTAATTAGTTGTTCTTCATTTATGTTTTCATTGTATGTGTCAACATTCATCACTTTGTTCTTCATTTTGCTAGTTTTGACAAATGAAGTATTGTGCTTAGGCATGGGATTTGTAAATATTTATAATTTTTTATTAGGAGGAGCTAAAGAATTAATACCTTGATCATTCACACCTCCAATTTGAAGTTGATTATTCTTAATAAGGTCTTGCACAAGATGTTTAAGACGCTTACAATATTTTGTACCATGTGCATTTTGTTCATGGTAATGACAATAAGCATTTTTTTGAAAGCCTCTAGGAAATGGTATATTAGGGTTACATTCTCGAATAGGAGGTAATGTAAGAATGTTCTTGTTAATAAGTTGCAACATGATATTATGAAGGGTATCAGGTAAAGGAGTGAACTTTGTCTCCTATTCCCTTAAAGGAGTTGTCATCTTGATAACAACCACTTGATTATTAGTTTGTTGACTTGTTTGAGGTGAATTCAGTTGTAAAAATCCCTTATTCTACTTCTTGAATGTTTGATAGCTATTTTCAGTTGTAGATTTGGATTTTTTAGTACGGCTAGGGGTATTTTTCACATCACGACTGCAAGTCAATTTTTGATAATCACGAAGGGTTGTACATGACTCTATGAAGGATGGAAACACCAACATTTCAAGTTTTCTATGGATTTTATCTTGTAAGTTGGCAATAAACATTCATTGAAGGTCGTCATCAGGAATCCTAATGTTTACTTGTGAATAAAGTGTTTGGTATCTTGCTATGAAATCAATCACTTTATCATCCCCTTTTTTTGCATGTGATTAAATCAGCAAGGGTCATCTTGGGACCCATGTGAATATGAAAGTGGTTGTAAAATGCATTATTGAGTTCATTGAATGAACCAATTGAATTTTTTAGCAGAGAAGAGAACCACTCTAAAGCATTATCCTTCAAGGACCTAGGGAATAGCTTAGCCAAAAGTTTATCCTCAAAGATGAAATCACTACACAAGGTTGTGAAAGCAAAAACATGGCTTACAAGATCTCCTTTTCCACCATATTTCTCAAATTGAGGGACTTTTATACCTTGTGGAATTTTCACTCTTAATATGTCAAAAGATAGCAGGTTGGATTTGATGTATTGTAAAGGTTGATTATTGTTGTTTGGTTGTAATGTTGCAACTTGTTGTTCAAGGGATGTCATAGTTTACAAAAGTGAGCTAATGAGAGGATCATTTTGATTGTAAGATTGAGGAGAATAAGGTGAAGTGGTGTATGTATGCAGAGGGCTAGTGAATTGTAGGTTGGTGAATGTGGATTGTTGAGGAATAATTATGTTCGAATGGACAAGGCTATAAGTATTTCCTACGAGAATACCTATGGAAGTGCATATAGTGCTAGCAGGAATGAATTTTGTGGTTGGTTGAATGGTTGTGGTAGGTTGTTGTGGGTTGAAAGTTTGTTGTGGGTTGTGTACTAGTGTATGTAGGAATGGACATTGGTATC
This sequence comes from Sequoia sempervirens, assembly GCA_007258455.2. Lineage (NCBI taxonomy): Eukaryota > Viridiplantae > Streptophyta > Pinopsida > Cupressales > Cupressaceae > Sequoia > Sequoia sempervirens. Next base: position 101,175 of record VDFB02144966.1, read on the forward strand.
GTGGAGGATGGAATTGGAATTCCATCTCGGCTTAGAGTAGACCCCAAAGCTTGAGTGGAAGTAGGGATGGTGTTGTTAACAAGAGGCACACTAGTTGTAGGAGATGGAGTCATTGGAAGTGTAGTACACAAATTATGAGCCATGGAGGGTTGATTATCAACACTATTGGTAGGAGAGTTAGGAAACCTAATATCCACGACGAGTGAGATATCATAGGATGACATGAGCCTCAAACTACATCTTACAATAGTATTACTATTAGAACACCAAGTTGTAAAGCTCATACAAGTTTTACAAACCTAGTGTGCAAAACCTAAATGGAAAAGATGTTAACGCAAATACCTAGAATGGAATGAAATTTTTAAATTCTAAGTAATGTAATTTACTTATTACATAATGCAATAAATTGAAAAATGAAAATTTTGAATGCAATTTTTAATTTTGACAATGCACTAAATGAAGGAATTTAAGCTATATGCAATGAATTTTATGAAACAAAAAATTAGGAAACTGAAACAGGAAAGTAACAGCAACAAACAAAATCCTAAAACTAAGATTTTAATTTCCAAAAAATTCAAATCAGGATCTACCAGGGACTCATTTGCTAGTAAGGGCGAATGGATCTTGGTTAGGTGCTTTCAAGATGTTTTTGTTGATTTTTGAGTGATTTTTAATACTTTTTCATATGCCAAAAGGTTCAGGTTTGACCTAGTCAGGGACTAATTTTCCAATAAAGGAAAATGGTTCCCTAATTAGGGTTTTGAAACTATTTTTGGATGATTTTCAAGCTTTCAGTAATGTCTTTAAATTTTCTAAGTGAAAATGCAATGTGAGGTGATGTAAGTTGTGCATATTTTATTTTTGTATTTTTCAGATTTGAGAGATGCAAAACAATACCAATCTAAACCCTAAATGAGATGCAAGTTTTAAATGCAAAGCATGAAACCCTAAATGAGATCTAATTCAATGCAAATGAGTGCAATATCTAACCTAGGATGCAATGAAAGACTTCAAAATCATAAAATTGCAATATTCACTGCGTCGAGTTCACCATTAATGATTAGGGGAAAATAGGTTTTACCAAAATGAATTGATCAAGATGATAAACCACTATGGTTTTCACCCTAATATTATGTGATTTTGTGTGTGATAAGATGTAAATAATAATCAGAAACTAACCCTAACTATTATAACAACTATGAGTGAATTTTTTAGAGCTCAAAATGGTGTGTACCTTGCTACAAGAAGCCTATTTTTAGGGAACGAAGGAATCATTCACCTTTAATGGAGAATGGGTCCCTATTAGGGTTTCTAAAATTGAAATGTGGGTTATTTTCCTTGATCTCTACAATCTTAGATCCTTGGTTGTTATCTCCCAAATCCCTGTAATAAATTATGTAGCTTCCTTTCTTTTTTCTTGCACTATAAAGCTCAATCTTGCAACTTGACAACTTTGACAATATTGCTCTAAACTTCTTCTCCACTTGATCTTGAACTTGTAAATCTACAAACACACACTCAAGAGGAGAAAAACTTGTTGATTGTTAGTGAATAGGGTTTTTCCTAATTCAAACCTCATTTAGGTAATTAAACCAAATGACAAAGGAAATTGAAGCATGAAACATGAAATATGTAATTGATGATGCCTTGGATGTTGTCTTGGAGTGTAAATATGAAAACTAGCATGAAGTGGTCATGAAGAATGCAGATCTTGATCTTTGAATAAGATGTGTAACAATGCTTGCAAGTAGATCTTCAATACTACATCAACTATCTTAGCTCAACAACATGCATGAATGCACTAAACCCTTGACATGATGAAATGATCTTGAATTGCTGCCATAAACTCTTGATAATCTTCCTTAAAATTCCTTTGAAATGCTCTTGTAATGTTGTAATGCTTGAAAACTTGAATTCTTAGGCCTCCTGTAAAATTGCTAGGAGAAACAATGTGAATTAACCCCTTATTTATAATAAATCTAGAGATTAACCCCAAAATTCAAATAATTCAAGCCGACACTAGATCTAGAAATGAATATTACTAAAATCCCACCATAATCAAATTCAAAAATGGGGTCCTCATTAAGGGAGGACCCATTCACCACCTAGGGTGAATGGGTCTTAGCACAAGTTTTTCAGGACCTTGCCTTCAGGGGTTGAAATAACATCAAAAACCCATGTCAAATATGCAAAGAAAGGAGGGTCCTATAGAGGGAAGACCCATCTCACTTTGGTCTTAGCACGTTTTTCGTGACCTTGCCTTCGGTTGAAATAACATCAAAAACCCATGTCAAATATGCAAAGAAAGGGGGTCCTATAGAGGGAGGACCCATTCGCCACCTAGGGAAAATGGGTCCTAGCACCATTTCTAGGACCGATTTTCCCATTAAATGTTTTATAATTTGAATTATGGGTGTCTGATGGATCCTAGGAAGGTCTCACAAATAAGGCTTAATTTTGAATTAAAGGGGCTGATTAACTCTATTTAACCACAATTAATTAATGAGACCCTAGATAAGTGTGAAAGTATGCTACAACACTTTACAAGACCATAAATAGGGTATAATTTAGGTGAATTTTATTAAAAAGGGGCCCAAGATCAATGTGAATGTGTACAACACATTACAACATTAGACCTAGTAAAGATTAGGTTAATTCAATGACAATTATTCCCAAATTAAGGAAAAGGGATACTTTTTTGTTGCTACAATAACGAATATTCATTTTGTTAAAAATGGATATCCGTTTATAATGGATATTTGTTTTGCTTTGGTTTTACCATAGCAAAATGTACTTTTTACCAACTCAACCAAAATTTGTCAAATGTGCTTTCTGTGCTTTTCACTTTCTCATGTTGCATTTTTTTTTGCATCGTTGTTGTTTGGCCCCTCATGATCTTGCACAGACCTAGGTGTAACAATCATCCTATAACATGGGATATGAAAATCCTATATATATGCAAATGTATTGAATGAAGAAATATGGAAGCATATGATTATGTGTTAAATTTTTTATGTATACCTTCTATAAACTCTCCTCAAATCTCTACCCATATTTCTCAAATGAAAACGAATAATTTTCTAGAATTTGATTGTTTTAAGATTACACAATGTAACATGCAAGTATGCAAGCAAATTAAAATATTGAAATAAGAAATTATAATTCTACATGCAACTTATAGATCTAAGTGCAAAAATTTACTAATTCTAACTTGCAATTTCTCAAAATGAAGATCTTAAACAAAACAATGCACATTTTCACCTTTTTTACAAAATGCAAAAATACCTAAATGAATGTAATGATCACTTTAAGATTTGATTTCAGATCCGAAATTACCTAATGTAGATTTGTAAATGAAATTATGATGTAGGTGTGGCCTATGATGACTAAATTAACCCTAATGTAACCTATAATGCAATATGATATATAATTTCTTTTTGGATTTTTATGCTTTTATGATGCAAAAATGAATGCCTAAATGAACAATACGAAACAATGCAATACAAATCTTATATTTAAGATGATATGCTTTAGATTTCAAAAGGTCTATAATTTCAATGTGTTGGGTTCACCAAAATGACATGTAAAAAAAATGAAACCCTAGGACTCCACCTTAGGATTTCATGGACTTTTCCATGGGGCCATATCATTAAAATTTGAGATTGGTTGGGATATGAGATTGACTTGCAACCTGAAGGTGAGTTAATCAATACTGGGATCTGAATTCAAATGGTTTGGAATGGATTTTGTATGAAATGAAATGATGCACTTAAAAGAGTATGAAAATGCATTGTTCTGATCCAATTACAAAAATAATGGAAATTGAAAGTCAAATTCTAAGACTGAATCTAAAAAGAGCAGAGTAATGTGCACCTATAGTTTGAATCTAAGTTGATTTTAGGTGGATTAGGGTGCAAGGACACCCTAGTCTAGGTATCTAAAATTTAAATATGCCTTTACAATTCTTAGGTACCTAGTTTGTAGCTTCTCTATTTCTGGATCCCATTGTCAGATCTTTATCTATTGATGAGATATTGAAGTTTTTGTATCTTGTCAAGTTGTAGGGCTTGAATGTATGAATGAGTGAATTGTCTTCAAATATTCCTTTAATCCTTTTCAAATCCATACCTACACATTCAAATGGAGAGGAAGGGTTGTGCCATATAGGGGCTTGCCTCAGTCAAACCCCATGTTGGTGTTTCCACCTCCATAATAGAAAAATTGATTAAGGAGAGGTTATCCTTTCGAGGGATAGAAGCTAAATGATAAATAAATGATAAATCAATAATGGAATGCCTAAATGAATAATTCAAAATATTGGAATGCAAATATTAGATCTAAGATGATATGCTTCAGATTTTAGAAGGTCTATAATGTTAATGCTATAATATGGGAATTTAAAGTAGATATAACATACATTACACATAAAGGAAATATTTAAGCACTAAAAATTTAAGGTCATATGTGAATGCTACCAAAAAATATCTTCCATACTTGCAATAGATTTCTTACAAAGATAATTTCATAATTATTCAAACCATCAAATTATCAAATATAAAACTGAGATGGAAAAGAGGATGTGCTTTCAACTCTAGAATTTAATTTTATTAATTACACAATTTTATCTCATTCATTCTCCACTTCATGTTCGTCCAATGTTTAAAAATTTACCACTATAAGGTAAATCAAACAATATAATAAGAGCAATAATCAAATAATAATCCCATAATCGTGTATAACCATATTAAATTAATCATCTATAACTAATTCATGCACTCTTGAGCATGTTGTAACTTGTGTTTATAAATAAATGATATGTACCAGTTTAATGCTCAAAGTTGAATACTCATAAGCATTTAATGGTCCTTTCATTTTTAATGAGTTTACTATTTTAACCATTTCTTAATATATTTAGCTACATAGCCAATGCCACTATTATCATTATTTTTCTCTACCTATAATGGCTAAGTGATCTCATGCTTATGCTAACCAATTCATATTCTTTTAAATCCACATTTTTTCATAAGATTATAGTCGTGATCGTATAATTTATCAAATGTTGTAAATATAGAAGAAATATCAATGGAGCTACTACCCTTAGGATCATTTCCACAAATAAAAGACTATTTTTGTCTCATGAATATTGTTTTTCTTTGGAGGTGGAAACCAACCATATATAGATGGATCCATATGTTGAATTAAAGATATTTTGTGAGATTTAAGATCAAAAATCTATTCTTCTACACCAATAGATGTGTTCTAATGCACCCTAGTCACCACTAAGGAAAACATTGTCCTTGTATAGGGATCTTGTTTTTATTTAATTTCTTGTTGTTCTTGGTAATGAATATCCTATATCGGTTGAGTTAATATAATAATGTTTTTAGGTTGGTTAACCATCTAAAAATGGCTATATGAATGATCATCTACATGTATAACAATCCTTTCATCACCATGGGAAAAAATTATAGCTATGGGTAGTTTGGATGACATGACCCTTATATCATGCACCCAAAAATAAAATTGTGTGCTAACTTCTATGGCATAGTGAGTGGTCCAATTGTAATAAAAACAATAAAAGTACACAAATAATTTCTAGCATTGATAATAATATCTAGGTAATTATATTAAAAAATGATATACTCATGTTTAAATTTTGTAAACTTTTTTATTACCATGTATATCACTCTAATATAGAATTATGAGTTGGGATTGTTAAACATGTGAAAATAAATGCATAATAATAAAAATAAAAACACTTAGGTCTAGATGTAATGTTGATTTGACTATGGCAGATGTATCTAACTAATTCAATAATATGCCAAACAATTACAGACAATTGCCTTAATACTAAGAAAAACTATTGTTGAAGTTCTAGGTACGTCACTTTCATAATACTAAGAATAGTTATAAGCAATACTTATCTGCTTGGCATGATAGCTACTTGGTGATGTAGAATGTAGGTGTACGAGCTATGTGTTATGCACCACTTTTTTCTTTTTTGACGTTATCACATTGGGATCTTGTGCCAATAATAATCTTTATTATAAGATTTAGGTAGCATTTGAACTCATGAATTTGATAGAGAAACCGTATTGTCATAAAAGTTGGTAGAAGACATAGAAATACTTTTTCAAACAAATTTCAAGAATAGAATTGTAGCAGTCACTAATCATAAATGGGTGTTTGAGTACACAATCTTTTACTTTTATTTGTTTTTGTTTTAGTGGAGAAACCACCACCAAGGACTACCCTAAGTAGAAGCAATTATCTAGCCCTACAAATACACTGGGGCATAGATAGACGTAGCTAAAGTGTAGACAAAACACACCTATGTATAAAAAATATACATACATGGCATCATGCCATCCAGCAGGGCCCATGTAGTACCCCTCCATTTATGCTTATGCTTTTTGCTGTTGTGTTTTCATACTGTTATACTATGATGTTTTGTTTGGATATTTTGATCGTTGGTTTTGAGCGATAGTGGATTTATTTTGTGACATGATGATACATTGTTTGGTGATTATTGATTTCAGACATGATTTGATATAGCGTAGATGTTTACTTTCAGCTGTTTATTGATATGTACATGTTTATGATGGACTAACAACTATTTATTTCATCAGTTTGTTGTGAAGTGTATTGGTGTGGAGAACGGAATCGCATCACTCGCTTGCGAGTGCCCTGCGATATCTGTGATTTTCTCCGCACGGTGTGTCTGTTTAATGCTTTATTATATGTATATATATGCATGTTATTTGCTTGGTTGCAGGAATTGCAGGTACATGACACTGACTCCACCTGGGTACTCAAGTCTGAGCGTGTCAAGACTCAACGGATACGTTGATCGGGAGATAGTAGTTTGGTTTATCCTAGTTTAATCTATAACCCCGGTCTTAGTACTTTGTCAGTTTCAGTCTGAGTCTAGGTTGTCTTGTATTTTCTGTTTGGATAAATTTGTTGAAAGGAGAAATGCTAATTTTAAATAATAGTTTATTATATTTTATTTGCTGTTATTTAAATTAATTTATAAATGATGAAGGAATTAGTGTTTGTTATTTAATTAATTAATTAGTTTATTTGGTTAAATGGTTTGATCTTAAAAGATTAAATTATTTAATTAAATGAATTAATTAATTAAATTAAATTGATTTTAAAATTGTGTGTGTAAATAGATTTAATATTTGAAAATTAAATAAATTGTGGAAATTGTATATTTAAATTATTATTTGCATGCAAATTAAAATGGGAAGATTGCCGAGAAGTGGTGGGAAGATATTTTGCAACCACTTCTCGACAAGTGTGTGAGTGCAATAATTGCTTTGGGGTTGTTGAGGAAATTTGTTACGGAGGTAATATTGGATCTGGGAAAATCAATAGAGGTTGTCTTTTTCATTCACGGGAAATTGGATTTGGGCTGTGTAAAAAAAAATTCTTAGTATATGCTTTTTGGATGATTTTGGAATTGGAAGATCTTGGTTCTTGGTTGTATTTGGAATTGGATCTGAGAAAGAAATTGGAAGCTTCAGGCAACAGAGGCAACAGAGGATTTCTTCAACAGTTAGCAAAGGAAATCAGGTATTTTCTTGTAGATTTTAATTGTGAATTTTGAAAAGGAAAGCTTCTGAGAAGAAATTAAGATTTATTTAGATCCCTGTGTTTTGAGCAAGAAATTTTGTTAATTGTGTTTTGTTCTAGTAATTGTTGGTTTAGTAAAGTTCTGAAGCATACTTTTTCTGGGAAAGGTTTTTAAATCTTTAAATTTATTTTAACTCTCGGGAAAGTTAATTACTGTGTATCTACTGAAGGATTTGAAGTATACCCTTAAATCTCTGTTGAGTTGAATTATATATTATGAATTAAAATCTCTGTACTCAGGAAGAAATTCATTTATTTCCCCTATTTCCCCTGTGTTATTTCTCAGTTTTAATAAAAATCCTCTGATAATTACCAGAATACCCTGAAGGATTATTATATATAAAATATATGGATATATATATATATATATATATATATATATATAATATATTTTATAGTATTAAAAATTGGATTGTGAAAGACCTTTATGTTTAAATTGTTTAATTTAAAATCATGCATATTCTACTAAAATCGCCGTATGAAATAAATTCCGCCGGCGGAATTCATGAAAAATCTGTGTGT
>VDFB02144966.1:109437-143814 GCA_007258455.2 Sequoia sempervirens
AAATGGAGGCATTATCATTGCTCAAAGGTAAGAAGATGTTGGCATTAAATTTTGTTAGGTTTCGCCTTTGAAAAATGTAATTTATTAGGCTTGTAGATGTAAAATAGGACTTATAAAGGCATAATTAAGTCCAACTTAAATAAGAGGGCCCAAAAAAGTGTGAAATGTTGAATAAGACAACTGGGAGGGGGGGTGAATCAATTGTACCAAATTTAATCATTAAATCTTTCACTAGAAATCAAACCTATTATCATTCACAAATCCATTACTCTACCAGTTATGATTAACCATTAAGTGTAAAAGTAGAAATTGAAAGAAGAAAAAACCATACACTTTTAATAACACCATGGCCCCATGAGAAATAAACAATAAAAAGGGAAAAAACCATGGTGAGGATTGGCTCACAGTAAGAAAGGTGAATACAAAGGCTCACTACCAAAAAAAGACTCATTATTTAGAGCAAGATTCACTGTCTAATAAGGGTTAACCACCCTGAAGGCTTATGCCACAAAATTACAAAAGAAGATAGAAGAGATTCATTACAAAGAGAAAACAATCTCAATGCAACAAATATTTCCACCACAACTCACTCACACACTTGCAAACATGCTTGAATCATAGAGTACACCTTCAACTCACTTCCTCTAAAAAATCATCACTTAAATTCACACTGACCTACTCAAACTCACATCACACACACACCCTTTCACATCTATCTTGCTCTTGCATTCATTCATCCTTCTCCAGATCTCAACTTTATACCATCTTCAACCTTGAAATACATCCAATATTGGCCATACACCATTTGCATTTACAAATTCAAATTAAGTCGGTGTCAAAACATTCTATGATGGAATTAGAATGAGGGTGACCACACACACATTAAATGAGGACCTAAATAATTCCCAACATGCTCCTAAGGTCATTGTAAAAAGTGTTTAACACAAGGTTGATCAAACCAATGTATAACACATAAATTGATTAATCACAATCATCCTTAACACAATCCTTTTGATTAACAAAATTAACTTGAACATGATATCTTTAACATATCCTGAAAACCGCAAGTCATAAAACTTGAACAAGAAGAAATCTGGAGCAACTACATTTCTCTCGAACCTCAACTAGATACACAAAAAAGCACGGTTCACAACTGGTGAATATAACTCGCACTATACAACAATCCAAAAACCAAAAATATAGATATAGCAACTTCCAACAACCATGAACAATTCCTCATATGCTCACTAGCATAGAAACACAACCCAAAGAAAAATCTAGAGAAAACATTGAATACCTGCAACCTTTCTTTATTACAATTTTCTCAATATCCTTGACATATACAACCAATATACAAGACAATACAACTAGTTGACTAGTTAACCGGTTGACATCAAAGACAACACCTTCATACTTGCAAAAATCTCCACCTTTGTCATTGATGGAAACACATGAATGTGAAAAACCATCAAATACAACACAACTGTACTGAACACACTTATGATTTTGCTTTCTCCTCCTTAGTAGCTTCTCTTCTCCAGATAAAAATTTTCAAATGATACTCTTCTCTTCCCCTTTGACATTAATGGAAAAGGTATAAGATATTTATCTTTCCTTCTTCCTTTGACATAAAGAACCTTACCAGTATTGAATACTCTTTCAATGACAACACAATATACTACCTACTCCCCCTGAGAGGTAGCCACGAAACATCAATCCAAAAGAAAGATAGATCCATAGATCTACCGAACTAATGCATCTCCATATGCACCTAGTTTAAGGAGGGTCAATGACCCCCAACTTCTCCTTGAACATACTGATCCTTTATAGGCATATACTCAAGCTTTACTTCATTCTCTACAATTTTCTCTCTCAAAAATTGATACCTAATAGATATATGATTTTTTCTTGAGTGCATCACTGGATTCTTTGAGATGTTAATTATACTTGTATTATCACAAAAGATCGAAATGGGATCATCATACATTACTCTGATATCTTTCAAAACAAAAAATTATCCACAACACTTGTGTATAGCAAGATGTTGCAGCAATATACTTAGCTTCAGTAGTGGATAAGGAAATTGAATCTTGCTTTTTACTCAACCATGACACCAATTTGCAACCAAGAAAGAATGTGCCACCACTTTTACTTTTTATGTCATCAACACAACTTGCCCAATCTGCATTTGTATAAGCACTTAGTGTAAAATCAGTATCTCTAGGATACCACAAGCCATAATTCAGAGTGCCATTCAAATATCTAAATATTCTCTTAACAACAACAACATGTGTTTCTTTAGGGTTTTCTTGAAATCTAGCCACAAGAAAAATTGCATGCATAAAATTCGGTCTAGTAATAGTTAAAAATAATAGTCCTCTAATAATAGATCTATCTTGCTCTAAATAGCCTTAGGTGAATCATCATCTTTTCTCAATTTACAACTAGTCACCATAGGAGTCCATACCAATTTGGAAACATCCATCCAAAACTTATTCAACATCTCTTGCAAATATTTTGACTGTGAAATAATAATCCCTTTTTCTATTTGATTAATTTGCAGCCCAAGAAAGAAATTCATCTCACCAAACATAGGCATCTCAAACTCTTTTTGCATTTCTTTAGCAAATATTTTGCACATTATTTTATTTCCTCCAAAGATAATGTCATCAACATATACAACTACTATCAAGATCTTTTCATTTTCAATTTTGAAATACAAATTACTATTTTCCATACCTTTATTGAAACCTTGCCAAATCAAATATCTATCCAACCTTGCATACTAATCTCTAGGAGCTTTCTTTAATCCATATAAATCCTTTTTCAATATGTAGAGCATATCTAGTTTATCTAACAATTGAAACCCTTCCAGTTGTTCCATGTATACTTCTTCCAATTCACCATTCAAAAATTCAAACTTTACATCCATCCGATAAACTTTAAAATCTTTATGCATAAAAAATGCTAAAAACTTTCTAATCACTTCCATCCTTGCCACTGGGGAAAAGGTTTCCTGAAAATATATATATTCTACTTGTGAGTAGCCCTTACACACAAGTCTTTCTTTATTTCTAACTGCTTCTCTATTCTCTTTCAACTTGTTTCTAAATACCCATTTTGATCCAATTATGCCTTTATCTGCCAGTCTAGGGACTAGTTCCCAAGTTTGATTCTTCTCAATCTGCATAAGTTCTTCTATAGCTTTCATCCAATGCTCATATTTACATGCTTCACTTATTGTCTTATGTTTAACTTTAGAAAGTATACATAGATTTATTTCACTAGCAACAACTTTGCTTCTTTTCAATACTCCTTTCCTCTTGTCTCCAATGATCTAATTTTTTAAATGATTTTTTTTACATATTTATGTGTCTTTGGGGACACCATTGAAACTTCTTCTTCATTTTTTTTTCCTATTCCTCCACAAATTCTTCTTCAACTTCTATAGAATTAAGTTCATCTGATAGATATCCATCAACCTTAATTGAATTCTTCAATGCTTCATCCACCTCAACATTTGTGCTTTCTACAATCTTTCTTAGAATTTTATTGAAACATTTGTAAGATTTTCTTTTAGTGGAATATCCAAGGGAGATACCTTTTGTGATATAAGAGGGATTTGTTGCACACGGATCTCTCCTTTCTCGAGAGATCACCAGGGAATGAACTACCCTTATACACCTCAAAATAGTAGATTAACAAAATAGGAGAGAACTAAGATTCAGTTATGCTTGAACAGGAAAAACTATCAAAGATTCTGAGTGAGAAAAACCAAAAGATTCTTGTCTCAGAAGAGGGAGTTCTCATCCAAAAGATGTCATTGCAGTTCTAGGATGCTAGCATGACATGTTGTCATCTGAAAGATGTGCTAGTGTCCTGAGCAATAGAGAACTTAGGAACTCAATGGATAGAAACAACTTCTACTTCCAAACTCAAGGGTGATCTGTATGAGACTATCTAACTAGTCAAGAAACCAAAAACTGAGATGAACACAAAGATGCTTGGGGAAAGCTTACCTTTTTTTGGATTATCGAATCTTCACTCCAAGCTTCTTTTTGTGACCTACACACATAATACTAAGAAGAAAGTTTTTGGGTGGTTGTATAGGGGTCTACCTTAGTCAAACTCTGCTTTGGTGTTCCCACTTCCATGAACAACCAAGTTGGAAAGGAATGATAAAGAAGTAAATAAAGCATGTGGTAAAAGTAAAACTCACTCAGGAGTAGAACTTGTAACATGATAAGCATGTGGTGAAAGTAATTCCTGCTTAGGAGTAGAACCCGCACAACAAAATCTAGTAAACAAAAAAGTATGAAAGGAAAGTGAAAGGGAGAGAAAGTGCTACCCATGTGCCTAGGCCCCTCGAGCCAAGCAGGCTCATATGCATGCAGTATGCAATCGTATACTTATTGGCGTGAAATTAAAAGATCTCTTCGAAATCGCTAGAATTATAGCGAATCGAATTATAATATGCAATTCAGATTACAATAAAACATTGCTTCAATTTCTATTAATTGATTAAAATAAAACAACACCAATGGGGCGTGGCCAAGCGGTAAGGCAGCAGGTTTTGGTCCTGTTATTGCGAAGGTTCGAATCCTTCCGTCCCAGGTGGAACAGTATTATTTCGAAAAATCGGAAAAAAAATAAGAAGAAAAAAATTCTTTTTGATTTCTCATCCTTTCGTAGACTATACTTATAGAGCGGAAATATGATTTCAATAAGATCTAAATAGAGAAAGGGATATTTTTGTGGTGTAGGATGGGAATACAGATAAGAACATTGCATAAAAAATGCAGAAAGAATATAATGCTAATGCAAATAAAATAATTGATGGGATGCAATTATTATTTTATGACTGGGATACTTCAGCCAAATGCAATCGAGGCTTGCTTGAGAGTTGTTGCTGCTACTAGGAGGACCTCTGTCTGGCATGGCTTCACCTGTGAGTGTATTGCTATCAAAGATGAGGAGATCTTAAAGTTGGAGCAAGTGGAGAGAGAGCTAGTGTGATGTCTCCCAACCTTCAAAATGAGAGGTAAAAAGAGGTTTTAATGCTTGCAAGGGCAAAAAAGAGCTGTTAATTTTAGAATGTACCTACCATGACACGTGTCTCAAGGGTTAACCTTCTAGATTCCATATTTTGAACTCAGGAAACTGATGAGACGTTAGCATGTCGCACAGGTGTCTATGCATCGCGCATTCGTCCATGGCCTATATTCTTAGAAAACATGTCACCGAGCTTTTGTTACTTAACCACTTGTCCACATGGTGTTAGAATCACAAAATTCTGACCCATGAAATATTTTCATTAATATTTTAGGGTGTCATAAATGCTAGGAAAAGATGCCAAAATATGGAATTTCTCTTAGGTGAAATTCTATGATACTACACTTTTCCCCCACTTTAGTGGGTTTGATTTTTAAAAATTAGCCTCACTAAAGTAGAAAAGAAAATTTTCATCCAAAATTTTGAATTTTACAGATTTGTGTGCCAATAGAGAGACCATAACAACCACTGAAGTTAAGCCAACTGGTATTGAAGGTGCCCCCAGCATCTGAGCTCAACAAATAGAATTAGAACAGTCATGAAAAATTATTCAAAGCATTAACCTATAAAACTCAAATTTTAGGCCACCTTCAAAAAATTAGAAGAAAGCTACCATGAAGAGAGGAACTATCAAGAAAAAAGTCATTAATTCAAAAGAAAAATATGATCAAGAGATGACCTTATGCCCTTTCCTGAGTTTTCCCCCAGCTTGGTGGGGAAAATTTAGGAGAAACCGGGAAGCCACAAGCTATAGGAAAAATGGGGCCCTGGGGGGCTATATATACCTAGGTGGGCCCCTAGAAGGGTCATTTTCACTATTCACTAGGGGAAAATTGTTGACTTTTGCAAGAGAAAAGTTAGAAAAATTTCTAAGCAAGAGAGAGTATGAGGAGTTGAGGTTGGAGCAGCTACGTTGGGACATCACCAAGGGTCACGAGGTGGACCAGGTAGGCCGCAAATTCTCGTTTGTTGTGATTTTTTATTCATTTTTGGGAATTTTTCATCAACGAGGTGCGCAGGTGTCTTTTTTTGTGCCCTCATCTAAGATTTGCATTGGAGTCTCATATCCGTGCTATTGTCTCAAAGATGCACTATCATCTTTGAGACAATCATGGTGGTTAGGAGACTTATGTGTGGCGCGCATAAGTCTTAATGATTTTTTGTATTTTATACAAAATTTTGATGTTCTAACTCAAATTTTTGTTACTTTTTATAGGAGTACCCAAAGATTTGGGAGCATCCAGGAGGGCGAGAATTTGGACTCATTCATGAGCAAAGGGACCACCTATTAGACAATGAGGTTGCACTCCTAGAGCGGGTTCGTCTTTGGCATGTGTTTACCATCCCAGAGATGAGATATCATGAGAGGATGTTGACAACCCTCATGGAGTGGTGGGATGCCATTACATCATCTTTCCTGCTGCCATGTGGAGAGATGACTGTTACACTCAAGGATGTTTATTAGATCCTTGGGTTACCCATCTATAGATGGTGGGTGGCTCTTGACAATATGCATTCGATGTGGGAGCGATTGGAGGGCATCCTCTACTACATAGGGAGGACTGATGGTGGTGATGACATGATTCATATCTGTATGCACTAGTATGACCATGTGAGGACCGCTACACCATTGATACGCTAAGTCATGGTCGTGACCGTTTCTTTCAAATCAAAATTGATGGGAGAGGCTCGCACCTACATGGGGGCCTCCTCAACACTATTAGGGAGATGGTAGAGCATAGGACCATTTTTTATTGGGGGTGCAACATGCTAGCGCACCTCTACCAAGAGCTAGGCTAGTACATACACTATGAGTACCGTAGCCTCACAGCATGCACTCTTTTGCAGGTGTGGGCCTTTTCCCACATCGTGCACCCGACTAGTCGATTTTCCCCAACAACGGTCATATCGGATTCCCATGGCCCATTGGTACAACATGATGGGCCAGTGGAGATTCAAAGATCTATAGTTTTGGTGTTTACAGTTTGACACTCTCATTGTAGATGGGATTTGATGGAGACCCTATCAATTTTTTAGGTGGGTGGATGATAGTAGATACCTGATGAACCTACAGCAGGACCATTTTTTGATTAGGCGGAGGGATTTTGTCATACTACCCTACTACTGGAGTCGAGTCATGTGATAGCATGGCCGACCACAAACTATACTAGCAGATGTGCCTACCTACACCAAGGCCCATAAGAGTGTAGCGTGGTTTAGGAACTTCCCTCGCCCATTATTACGGATATTGTCCCCACGAATGATGATAAGCCCGATCATTATATACCGCCTATATCAACAGTAGATAATGTTGGGTAGTGGTTGACTTCACATAGTGGTGGGAGTGGCATCGTCCAGGTCCTATGTTTAGCGAGGGTGCTATGAGAGGGGACCCTGGTCCACAGGAGGACTTACCACCCCAGCTGCCATAGGACAAGAGGAGAGGTTGATAGCATGTTGGGGAGGAGGAGGCGCCACAGGAGGAGACGACACCACTGAGGCCGAGGCGATAGAGGAGGTCAGATCCCCCTCCAGGTACCCCTACCTCTTCGGTACCACCATCTTCTACTGCAACTACAACATGAGCAGGACTGGGAGTAGCCACCAAGGCTAGCATCGTGGGTCCTAGCATCAATCTTCACCCTAACCCAACATGGTAGCCAAGGGACCCAGGTATACGTGATAGATTGCTTATGTTTTTGTACTTTTAGTTTTTTGCTTATGATATATGTATATACATGCCATGTGATACTGATACCTCTTTCTTTCTCTATGGTTGTAGAGGATACATAAGGATGGATTGGGCTTATAGCTTAGTGTATTTTGGATATCGCCCCTACTATCCTGATTTAGGGATCAGTTCTTGAGGTGTACCATTTAGGGGTAGCACGTCCAGTTATCGGGGGAGCTATGGACGGTGCTCGCTAAGCGAGACATGACTGTGAGGAGGGATGATACAGACGAGCAAGCATGTGACACCCTCTAAAGTTGTCTCAATGACCTCAATAGGTAGCCGACAACTGTGAGCCCGACAGAGGTTCAACGACTGCGGGACCAGTTGAGGGAGGAAAAGTTGACAATATCCTCTCTTCAAGGGGACATCAAGGGGATGCAAGAAGCTTTGTCCATATCACACTCTCATTTCTCATGC
The DNA here is from genome assembly GCA_007258455.2 of Sequoia sempervirens. Taxonomy (NCBI): domain Eukaryota; kingdom Viridiplantae; phylum Streptophyta; class Pinopsida; order Cupressales; family Cupressaceae; genus Sequoia; species Sequoia sempervirens. Next base: position 117,641 of record VDFB02144966.1, read on the forward strand.
TTCATAACTACCGTTTATCCTCTTCCTAGGGTCCTAGAGCATCCACTAGAGCCAGAGGGCTCTAGGAGCCATGCACCACAGTGACTAGAGGCATCATCATCATTAGTTTTGTATATCATTTTTGTAGCGAGATACATATACATTCATGTATACTTGTAGATATTTTGTATAGACATATATTTAGTAGCCACTCATTTTTTTTATAGTAGTGTCTAAATACATGTGCATGACATTAGACACATACATTGCATATATATATATATATAGATACATCGATTTTGATGACATTGTTTATCTAGATGTATATGTTCTTTACCTTTTACATATGTTTATGATATGGATGTTATATTCTCATATGGATGTATGCTTACATTAGATGCTAATAATATTTAATAAACACACATGGTTGTATGCTAATTAAATATAATGATGATCTAATGGTTTAAATAAACTTTATGTGATGCATAGGCACACACACACATGTGGTCATTCACAACAACAAAAAATTTCATAATGTGTTAATGAATAATGTCAACATATATAGTGCTACTGCCCTTCTGTAGAGAGAACATGACATAGATGACACATAGAACACTATGCATAATACCGATGAAGATGCATCACACTAGATGATAATCCATAGGCAACTAAACCATATATAGAGATCACAATGTAAGGGCCTAACTAGTTAGGACTAAATTTTTCTCTCTAATCGAGTGGCATGTTTACATTTCTCTAGTTTTCACAGAGAACCAAATCTCCTATTTTAAAGGTTCTAGGAAGCACACTTTAATTGTATTGTCTAGATAACCACCATTGATAAGCTTTAAGATGTTTGAGGGCTCGTTAACGATGCTCATCGAGCATCTCTAATTGGTGCAAATGGTTAACTCAATAGGTTTCATTATAAATTAGCCCCTTAAGAGAAACCCATAGAGATGAAATCTCCAACTCCAAAGGCATGATAGTTTTGGCATCATACACGAGGTTGTAAGGCATTGTTCTCGTAGCTATACGAATACTCATGTGATAGGCCCATAAAGAATACATCAATTTAATGTGCCAATATTTACCATGTTTATTAATTATCTTATGAAAAATAAGCTCAAGAGTTTTGTTGGATGCTTCCGATTGACCATTAGATTGTGGATAGTACACTGTGGAAAACCTATGCTGAATATGGAATTTCTCAAGGAATTACTTCACTTCCTTGATCTTAAATGGTGTACCATTGTCAGATATAAGTGTAGCTAGCAATCCAAATAGAGAAATTATGTTGTTCATGAGGAAACTAAAAATAGCTTCAACATTCATGGATTAGAGTGGGATAGCCTCCACCCACTTTGTGAAGTAATCCGTAGCGGTAATGATAAAGTTATGTCCCTTGGAAGAAGGAGGTGATATCTTTCCAATAACATCCAACCCCCATTTAGCGAATGTATAAGGGGAAGTTTTATTTTGTAATTCTTGGGAAGGTCCATGAGTGAGACGATTGTGTTGTTGACATTGAGGACACTTCTTAACAAAATCAAAGGAATCTTGTTCCATCGTTTTCCAATAGTATCCCATGTGTAACATTCTTTTTTCCAAGTATTTTCCACTGAAGTGTCCACCCTTGGAGCCCGCATCAACTTCCTTAAGGGAAAGGGGTATTTCTATTTTAGTGAGACACCTGAGAAACAAGCCATTATAGGCTTTTCTGTAAAGGATATCAAACAAAATAACATAACGAACTGAAAGCTTTCTTATACGAGTGTGATCATTCTTTATTGCATCATCGAGAAAGTTTCCAATCTTTAGGTAGTTGTCGATTTTAGAAAACCACTCCCTAGAGTCCACATGGGAACATATAGGGAACTTGACTTCAAGTTGATTGGGAACCGCAGGGTTCTGCAAGACCTGGACCATGAAGTGGTATTCTTTTGTATCCTCTTTAGAAGGTACCAAAGAAGTCATGCTTGTCATGGCATCAATGTGTCTATTTTCTATCCTAGGGACACTATCTATCATGAAAGAGAGCCATTTAAGAAAAGACAAGGAAAGGTCCCGATATCGAGACAACTTACTTTGCTTGGCTTGATAGGTTCCTATTATTTGGTTTACTATAAGTTCAGAGTCACCTAGGATATGAAGACATTTGATTTTTAGTCCAATCACGACACATAAGCTAGCAATAAGGATTTCATACTCAACGATGTTATTGGTACAAGGAAAATCTAGTTGAAAGGATAGGGGAACTAGTTTACCTTCAGGGGATATTAGAACCACACCTACTCTGGAACCAGTTTGACACCTTGATCCGTTGAAATACATTTTCCATTCAAGGTCATGACTAATTACAAAAATATTTTCATTAGGAAACAAATCCAACCTTGGAAAGGAACGAGATGAGGAAGCTTCTGCCAACTGATCCGCAACCACTTTACCCTTTATTGACTTCTGATTAACAAAATTTATATTGAACTAAGAAAGTAACATAACCCATTTCGCTAATCTCCTAGCCAGGTTAGTGCTAGAGAATAGATGCTTTAGGAGATATGTTTTTACTATAACATGTGTTTCAACATGGAGGAAATAGTGCCTCAACTTTTGTGTAGCAAAGATGAGAGTGAGGCATTATTTCTCCATGGAGGAATAATGGGTTTCATAGTCAAATAGGACTCAACTAATGTAGTAGACCGCCCTTTCCTTCCCAATGTCATCATATTGAGCTAAAAGAGTTGCCAAAGCATATGGTGGCGCAACAAGGTAAAAAGAGGCTATCTTGCATGGCTAGCATAAATATAGGAGGATTGGTCAAATAGGATTTGATTGACTCAAAATACCTTTGACATTCTTCATCCCATATGAAGTGAACATCCCTTTTCAATAAATGGGTGAAAGGAAGGGTACTATCAACCAACTAAGATATAAATCTATGATTCCTGAATCTTCCCTTGTAAACTTTGCAACTCAATGATATTCCTTGGTGGAGGCATGTTAACAATGGCATCAATATTATTAGTATCAACCTCAATCCCATGGTGAGAGACTACAAACCCAAAAAGCTTTCTGGTGTCAATGTTGAAGACGCACTTATGGGGATTTAGTCTCATTTTATAGAGCTGAAGTCTCTCAAAAATAAGACAAAGGTTCTTTGCATGATCTTGACGGGTCATCAATGTTGCTAATATGTCATCAATGTAATCTTCTAAAATATTGTGGATAAAATCATGAAATATTAGGTTCATCACCTATTGGTAAGTAGCTCCTGTGTTCTTTAACCCAAAGGGCATGACCACATAACAAAAAGTACCTCATGGGGTAGTAAAGGTTGTCTTGTACTAATCATCTAGGTTAATACAAATTTGATTGTAACTCAAGAAGCCATCCATGAAAGAAAGTAATGCATGGCCTACAGTCAAGTTGACAACCATATCTATATTAGGTAGTGGAAAATAATCTTTAAGAGAAGCCTTATTAAGGTCTCGAAAGTCGATAAATATGTGAATATGGCCATCAGGCTTACTAACAACAACTATATTTGAAATCCAAGGGGAATAGTCAATAGGATGGATAAAGCCTACTTTCAACAGTTTCTCTATCTCAGTCTTGACCATCAATACCACCTTGGGATTGATCTTTTATATTTTTTGCTTAACCAGCTTGGTGTTAGGACATAGGATGATACTGTGAACCACTATAGATTCATCAATACCAAGCATATCCTCGTATGTCCAATAAAATATGTCAGGATGAGAGCACAAGAGATCAGAGTGTTCATATATTTCCTCCAAGGAGAGACACTTCCTGATTTTGATCACTTTTTTAGAGGATATAAGATCCATAGAAATTTCAACAATATCTCCTTTAAGAAGGAATTGCGATCTTCATGATGAGATATCACAACGTCATCACCAGTGTTAGATAGAGGGTATTCCTCATCAATACTCAAAACAGATTCTCTAAAGTATGCTTGGCCATGCAAGTCGTACAAGAATCATTTCTTGTGATGATAAGGAGGCAACAGGGAATAAGCATCCAAAAATTACTCTAGCACTTCATCTAAAGAGAAGAAATCAAGAGGGATTTTCTTGGCTTGTTCCCCTTTCCTCTATCAACTCAGGGTGAACTAGATTCAGTGGTTTGGCTGAGATCATATTAACACTCCACCAAGGCTTTTGTTTAGACTATTCAATGGAACATCCAAGACCCAGATGTTGCTGCCATGGCTTAAACTAGATGGGGACCTAAATCCCTTGCCTTGTACAACCTAGCCCTTTCTACCCATAGTCATACCGAGAAGTGAGCTCATATCTGAACCCATAGTGAGTTTGTAAAACCTCAAGAGGCGGTGCCTCCACATAGAGCATTTCATTCCACCAATGGATGTCAAATGTTTCTATGAGGGTACTCCCGCCTTCCTTATCGAGCTCACAAACATTAATCTCCTTTATAAGAGGGGGAATTTTTTCCTCGGCATAGGAAGAAGTGATCTCCTAAATAGGATCACACTTCTCCTCCTCTGCAGGAGTATCATCTGCCTTTTTGTTAAGGGCACTTAGAAGGTCTATGCAAGAGGGGTTCACCTTATATTTTGCAACGAATAACTTAGATAAATTCAAGGAGCCCCAATCATCTCCAAGAAAATAATTTGTTTGAAAAATAGATGAGGGAGACTCAGGGTCCTCTACTTTAGGTTGTTCTTCATTTTTGACACTTTCCCTAGGCACTACTTCCACCGAGGGTATTGATGAAGAACATGCCATAGCATCAACAGCCAAAGATGGAATAATATTATTGAGAGTAGATATAGTTGAAGCATGACTGGCGGCTACTAGTTCATAGAGGCGAACACCTTTTGGATCTACTTTAACTATAACTACTCAGTTATTTGCAATGAACTTCAAGGAATAGTGTAAAGTAGAAGTCACTGCACCCATAGCATGGATCCAAGGTCTCCCTAAGAGGAGGTTATACAGTAAGGGGACAAGAATCACATAAACTAACATGGGTAAGGTAACAAGACCCAGCTGCAAAGGTAGTATTATCATACCTAGAGCTTAGCAGCCAGAGTTATCGAATCCATGAATGTACAAGAAGGAAGCTGCTAAAGAAGATGAATCAACCTTAATTTTAGGTAATAGGTCTATACCACAAATTTTGAGAGCCAAAACAGTGTTAATAAGGGTGCGCCTAATACTGATGTTAACATTGACTATAATCATCAAAGGATTTGCTTGCTTCTACACATCTAGATGTGGGATCTCTTGCAGGTGGAACATGATATTTGGCGAATCTGCATAAATATGAACCAACAAACACATTAAAATGCATGGGCCTAGTGGAGGCAGGCAAGAGAATCTTTTGTAAAGCTTCTTGAAGCATTTCCTGATAAATCGAAGCAGTCTGAAGCAAGTCCCAAAGCGATATATTGGCCAAAGTAATGTGAAGCTACTCAATGAGATCATAATCACCTCGTGCTTTGATCATGGGTTTAAGTGCTAAAGGAAGGCTTGGTTGAGAAGGTGGTAAATAAGTAGGGATAGATGATTGTGATGTAGGAATAGTAGGTTGTTGATTCAAATTTTGTCTATTACTCCTCATAGGATATGTTTGTCTGACAACATTATAAGATGTAGAGTTCATAGCTTTCACGAACCTTGAATATAAGTTTGATGAATCACTACGACATGAAATCCCATAGATAGAAGGGTCGATCGGGGTCACATAAATGACAGGTTTCTTAGGGCTTGGAGGAGCCACTGAGACTACCACCACATTTACTGATCCCTCATCCTGTCGAGAGGAGACTTGTTTGGTAGATTTATGGCTAAGGGAGAACACTTCTAAGAAGTCATCTAGAGCATCCTCCAACATATCAAAATCTTCCTTAGAAAAGTCATTATCATGAACATTCAACATCACAAAAGAAGTTTTGATGTTCATGTTGGGTTCACCAAAATGTGAAATAAGAGGGATTTGTTGCACATGTGTCTCTCGTTTCTTGAGAGATCACCAAGGAATGAATTTCCCTTATACACCTTAGAATAACAGATTAACAAAATAGGAGAGAACTAAGATTTAGTTATGCTTCGGGAAAAACTATCAGAAATCCTAAGAGAGAAAAACCAAAAGATTCCTATCTAAGAAGAGGGAGCTCTCGACCAGAAGACATCGGCGCAGTTCTAGGATGCTAGTACAACATGTTGTCATCTGGAAGACGTGCTAGCATTTTGAGCAACAAAGAACTTATGAACTCAATAGAAAGAAACAAATTCTACTTCCAAACTCAGGGGTGATCCGTACGGGACTATCTAACTAGTCAAGAAATTGAAAACTGAGATGAACACAAAGATGCTTGGGGAAAGCTTACCTTTTTCTGGACATTCAAATATTCACTCCAAGCTTCTTTTTGTGACCTACACATAAAAGACCAAGAAGAAAGTTGTTGGGTGGCTGTATAGGGGCTTGCCTCAGTCAAACCCCACTTTGGTGTTCCCACCTCAACATATAGCCAAGTTGGAAAGGAATGCTAAAGAAGTAAACAAAGTGTGTGGTGAAAGAAAAACCTGCTTAGGAGTAGAACCCGCACCATGATAAGCATGTGGTGAAAGCAATACCTACTCAAGAGTAGAACCCACACCACTAAATAGTAAATGGACAAGTATGAAAGGAAATTGAAAGGGAGAGAGAGCATTACCCATGGGCCTAGGACCTCTTCAGAGCACACAGATGCACCGTTGAGTGCTTGCTTAAGAGTTACTACTACTATTGGGAGGACCTTAGTCTGGCATGGCTTCACCTATGAGTGCACTACCATCAAAGATGAGGAGATCTCAAAGTTGGAGCAAGTGGAGAGAGAGCTAGTGTGATGTCTTCCAACCTCCAAAATGAGATGTAAAAAGAGGTTTTAATGCTTGCAAGGGTGGAAAAGAGCTGTTACTTTTGGAATATAATTTCTAGGACACATGTCTCAATGGTTAACCTTGCAGATTTTGTGTTTTGAACTTAGGAAACCGACAGGATGTTAGTGTGTTGGGCAAACATCTTCATGCCACACATTCATCTAGAGCCTATATTCTTGGAAAACACATCACCAAGCTTTTGTTGCTCATCCACTTGTCCACATGGAGTTAGAATCACGAAATTATGACCCATGGGACCTTGTCATTAATATTTCAGGGTGTCATAAATGCTAGGAAAAGATGCCAAAATATGGAATTGCCGCTATGTGCAATTCTTCGATACTACACTTTCATCACATCGAGCATCAAACTTTCCTAATTTTTCTTCATCCCTCCTAATATAACATTTTCTTCCAAATATTTTGAAATACCTAACATTGGGAATTCTTGCACACAATAGCTCATATGGGATCTTAGTACTATTTTCTTTTGCTTGAATTCTATTGAACACATATACAACATTACAAATAGCTTCTATCTAGTAACCTTCTAGTAGACCAGCTTCTATAGTCATTGATCTAGCAACTTCTTGAATTGTCTTGTTCTTTCTTTCAACAACTTCATTTTGTTGAGGAGTTCTAGGATTAGATAATTGTATCTTTATTCCATGCACTTCACAAAACATGTTAATCTCATTAGAGGTGAATTCACCTCCTCTGTTAGATCTTAAACATTTTATTCTCAATTTTTCTTCATTCTCAACCATAGCCTTAAATGCCTTGAATCTATCTAATGCATCATATTTCTCTCTAAGAAAAGTAATCCATGTGTATCTAGAGTAATCATCAATCAAAAGCATAAAATACATGTCACCTTGTAAACTTCTTACTCTTGTAGGACCACATAGATCTGTATGAATCAAATCTAGTAGTCCAATAGTAGATTGTTCGTTTGATCTAAAGCAGTTTCACATTTGCTTTCCAAAATGAAAATTCTTACAAACATTAATAGGCTTTATAATCCTCAATAAATCTCTTATAGCTTGCACAACACTAATCCTTTCCATGTTATCAAAATTCATATGACACATCCTTCAGTGCCATAACCAACTATCATTAATCTAAGACATAAAAAAGTGATAATCTTATCCTTTCTAAGCCTATCTAAATCCCTATCAACATATTCCTTAATAAATCAAAAATTATAAAATCTTTATTTTCTCATCATATTCTTTTACCATCTCATATCTCAAAGTTCTCAAATTCTTTTAATCTGTGAGCAATTCTTAATTCATTTTCATCAAAATCTCCATAATCAAATTCTTCATGAGAAATACTAGCTTGTAATTGTCTTCACATTTTTTTCTTTGCTTAATCTATGTTTGTTCTTCTTGCCTCTTTATGGACATCTCGAAGCATAATGAACTATTCCTCCACAACTAAAGCATTTAAAGGGTAGCTTATCTTCATACATATTGTAGCCCTTTTTTATCCTTCTCACAAAGTTAGCTTCCACTTCATTGAGGTTCTCTTCTTCTGGAACTTCAAGTTTTGTAGCTTTGAAAGTAATTTCAATCTTGGATCCATTTCTCAAGCTAGGCTTTCTCATTTCAAATGATGACAAATTACCTAGTAACTGATCTTTAGTATAAGTATTGTGATCCACATATTCCTCAATAGTAGATACCTTTTCATTGTATGCATTAGCAAGAGTTCTAAGAAACGTCTTCACAATATTAGATTCATATATTGTAGCACCAAGTCCTCACATTCCACCTACCAGCTCATCCACTCTTTGTACATAGGATTTAATGTTCTCATCTTTAGACATGTGCAAGATCTTGAACCATGCCTCCAAATTTTGCAACTTTTCTTCTTTGACTATTTCATCTCCTACATGCATCTTTTCCAAAGCATCCTAGACTTGTTTAGTAGTCTACAGATTTTGAACTTTAATCAACTTGGAATGTGAAAGACTGTGTTTCATAATGAACTTTGACTTATTGTTTTATTCATGCGCTTTGATTTTATCAATTGTACTTGGACCATTAGTAGGAGGAGTATAAGCAATATTATGTGTTAACATTAGTTATTGTTGGGTTTCCCCTTCAAAAAATGTAATTTATTAGGCTTGTAGATGTAAAATAGGGCTTATTAAGGCATAATTAAGTCCAACTTAAATAAGAGGGCCTAAACAAAGTGTGAAATCTTGAACAAGACAATTGAGAGGGGTGAATCAGTTGTAGAAAATTTAATCTTTAAATCTTTCACCAAAAATCAAATCTATTACCATTCACAAATCTTTTACTTTGCTAGTTATGATTAACCATTAAGTGTAAAAGCAGAAACTAAAAGAAGCAAAAACCATACACACAATAACACTAGATTTACACGAAAAAACCAATAAGGGAAAAAACACAATGAGGATTAACTCACAATATAGAGACTATCAAAATCGAATACAAAGGCTCACTACCAAAATAGGACTCACTATCTAGAGCAAGAATCACTATCCAATAAGGGTTAACCACCTTAAAGGCTCATTGCCATAGAATTACAAAAGAAGATAGAAGATATTCATTATAGAGAAACAAAAATCTCAATGCAATAGAGAGTTCCTCCACAACTCACTCACACACTTACAGGCATGCTTGAATGATAGAGCGCACCTTCATCTCATTACCTCTGAAAACTTGTCACTTAAATTCATACTGATCTACTTAAATTCACATCACACACACACCTTTTTCACATCTATCTTGCTCTTGCATTCATTCAACCTTCTTAACATCTCAACTTATATTTATACCATCTTCAACCTTGAAACACATCCAATGTCATCCATACACCATTTGCATTTACAAATTCAAATTAGGTTGGTGCCAAAACATTCTACGATGGAATTATAATGAGGGTAACCACACACACATTAAATGAGGACCTAAACAAGTCCCAATGCACTTCCAAGATCTTTGTAAGAAGTATTTAACACAAAGTTGGCCAAGCTAGTGTAGAACACAAAAATCGATTAAGCAAAATCATCATTAACAAAATCCAATCATTCTGGTTAACAAAATTAACTTGAACATGATCTCTTCAACATATCTTGAAAGACCACAAGTCATAAAACTTGAACAAGAAAAGGAGCTTTAGTGGATGCACAAGAGAAACCCAAAATGGAAGAATAGTTCCATTTTATCAAAATATGTAAATATAAAATAATAATTTCCTTGTATATCTAAGCAATGGTGAGTCATAAGATAACATTGAATAATCACAAGTGTCATGATCATATGAATTAAGACATAAAAGTAAATTCCCCTAGTAAACTTAATTAACAAGGGGTGAAAATATTTCAAGGTAATATACACTTTTAGACCAATAAATTTATAGACAAAAAATTAAAAGTACCATCACCCAACATGTAAAACAACTTGCAAGATAAGATTTGGAAAACATGTACACTTGAGAGGCTCTTATTTTCCAAAGCTAGTGCATCTTAAATTTTATGATATAATATCTTAAATTTTATGAAGAGAAGAAAAACAAGAAAATGTGTCCCACTTTTTGGTCTAAATGAGACTCTCAAACATAACATTTTTTATTTATTTTTAACTTGTTCCAATTATAGGGAATTAACAACTTAAGGATTATGCGAACTAATAATTTTTATAATTTTCTATTTTGATTCAATCTATAAGCTATATAAGCTAGATATGGGTTGAATTTCTAAAAGATATATCGTAATTGAAATTTTGTCATCTATCAGCATCTAGTTATTGGTTATGCAATGTGAGGTAATGTTTTGAGTTTGAAAGATGTGCAATGCAATGTAATTAGTGATATGAATATAAACTACAACAATCTATTTTCTACAAAACATCAGTGAGGAAAATGTCCCCCCATAAGAGATAATGAAGAAAGTCCATACAACCCCCCTCAAGAGTGAGTCCCTGCTCAAATGTCACAATGTTAGGAGTCCCCAATCTTAACTAAAGAAGGAGACAAAGTAGAACAATGTGAAGACTGATGTAGAGTGGACCAAAGATGATGACGAGTCCTCCAAATGTCTCTCCAAAGGAATGCCAAACAGTGACTGTGATATAAAAATGTCTAACCTATTCTAAGAAACTAAAATGCCATGGAAAAACATAAAGGAACACCTCAATATTAGCCTAAGAAATTTGTAAATGCAAAGAGGAAAAGTGTAAAATGATGCTAAATAGATATACCTCCCTTTTGCAGCTGAAACTCCTTGGTTGGCCCTTGATGTTGATTTGGTTTGTATGCTCCTTGATGGCTCTTGATATGGCTAAATGCAAGTCTTAACTATATGCTTGAATGTAGATGCAAATGGATGAATATTGATGGCTAGATGAGTGCACAAAATGGCAGCATTTAGTTGCAAAATGGCTAAGTTTTTCAAATGCCTTAGAGGATGGGGTATTTATAGAGAAACTTGAATTTTCTAGAGAATTCAATGGTTGGGATTTATCCAACAAAGCCAAGATGAAGGGCTAAGGTGAGTTGAGGACTCACAAGTGCTCACATTTTGACATGTAGAATGTGAGATGGCTAAGGGTGAGATGATGTGTAGGTGATGTGGAAAGAGAGTACATGATGTGGAGGAAGGACATGTACCTTGGAAGTACATTGGGAGATGAGAAGATTCCTTGGAGGAATAAATGTGAATTAAAAATTCGCATGCTTGGGAGAATCTAGTGGATAAGAGAGGGTCTCTAAAAAGGTGGGAGTTTGTCACATGTGACTTGATGTGACAAGTCAAAGGTTCTAGAAGATGCATGGGAAAAGGGGATTCTAGGAGGTATAAAATGTGAATTAAAAATTCACATGGGGAAGAGAGGAGCCTAGGGTGAATAAAAAGGAATTAAAAATTCCTTGGGGGATGGGGAGAGTTGACCAAGGTACTGATTAGGCTTAACTAATTAGTAATTAGAGGATAATTACTGGTTAATGAGGATTAGAAGCCAACTTGCAAAAGTTGGAGGATGTGACACATCCTAATCAAGGATTAGGCATGTGCACATCCTTAATGAAGAGATTAGGAGATAGATTAGGATTAGATGAAAATGACATGTGAGGAATTAAATAAATGTAATATTTATTTAATTCATTTGATGAAAAGGGGATTAGGGATTTGGCAGAATTAAGGATATTAATTAAATAATAGTAATATTACTTAATTAATGCAAATAATAGGATGTTTAGACGAAGGAGGATAAATTTGGATAAATTAAGTGTCCAAATTTAGGTGTCTACAGTGACAAACACAAATGGAAATACTTAGGTGCGACTACAAAAGATGTCACATAATTGGTGACTGAGCTGAAATTGTCAACTCAAGAGTAACCACATAATTTGTCGAAGAAGAACTATAGATGTATCCACACTGCAAGAGGATTAAGGTCAGAACCGAGGAGACAACTACTCAAGTATCATAGACACTCTCTTGATAGAATGGTATATGATCCCTATCACAACTGGAGATAGGTACCAAGTCTTTGTATATAGAACTGAACTTCTAAAAATAGGTAGAGTGCTTCCAAAAAAGGAGTGTCTATATGGTATTTATTCCATCACACCGAAATGCATGGGTAACCAATCACTGCACTCATTAAGTATATATGAATTAACACTAGATACAGAGATCAATCCAAAGAAACATATAGTATGGCATAGTACATTGAATGTGGCACTTTATTTTAGTGTGATTACAACATTAAAAAGAGGAGAACTACAACAACCATGATGCAAATAAGGAAAAAAGTGCATGAGAAACTCTGAAGAGCTCAGAAAGACCTTTCCAACGCTACAAGAAGCATACAAAATGGATGAATGGTGCAAAAGTTATGAGCACGGGAGTGCAAAATGGACATTTGTCTTCGATGAGCAATAAATGCTACCAAATAGCAAAGTTTTTGAAAATCGCCTATACCACTAGAAATTTGAGCTAACCAGCTTTCCGATGATATTTCGTTTGCTAAATTTTTCCATCTAGAGAAAAAGTTATGCAAAGACAAAAAAATAGGCCTAGAAAATGGTCTTTATAGGCTAACTGGGTACAAAAAATAATGCTAAAATGATCAAAAATTATGCCTATGGTCGCGGCATATTTTAACACCCCGGCCACCATTGGTGGTGGATGGATGGAGTAGACGGAGCAAGGGTGGTGCCCCAGTGGCCACACCACCAGGGGGCCTCCCCACCCTGCGGACTATATACTATGTCTAAGCTTATTAAACAAAGTTTAATCGCAAAATTTTATAAAAAAATATCGATATAAACTTTACCACCAGTGAGCAATCAATAATCACAGTGTTCTGTCGATGGCAACATCCATGCATAAGAAGGCATCCCTACAGTCAACATACCTAATAGAAATTATTTGGAAGTATAGCAACATTTGGTATTCACATTGGAATTTCTTTAGTCATTTCCTCTTGAAAACTTTGAAGTGTTTTTTTTTTAATTTATACGTTATTAAATCGAATAAATAATTGTTATGTTTTATTTTTATTTTTATTTTTAAAAAAATAATTTTTAACATTTTAAAAATAGATAAGTTTTTATATCAATTTTGTATTTATTAATATGTTTAAATGTATGTAATAAATTAAATTATTAAAAATTGATATTTTTATAAGCATAAATTATATATGTATAAAACATTTTTATTTATTTTTCAAATTTAGTGTAGATTAATAAAATGGAGGAAGCCAGTTTTTATATATTGATTATTTTAAATTTGTATCTATATATACAAATGTTATGCAAAATAAAGTTCTAACATTAAATTATTTCTTTAGATTTAAATAACTAAAATGCATTTAAATTTAGATTTATAGATAAAATTTTAAAAAGATTTATAGATTTTTTAAATACCAAATATAAGTTATTAAAAATATTTATAAATTATTATAATTTAGATGAAATAATTATTTATCTAATTACTCTATAAAATATTATTATTAAGGTATTTTTAAAAAATATTTATAAATTTAATACAAATAAATTAATAATTATCATATATAGATTTTTAGATGTATATCAAGTTATACATTTTTAATATTCTTAAGATATGTATGACAAGCGGGCCAGAGGATGGTACCCGCGAATGTGCGAGCAAACTTTATTACCGCCGGCGACCCTGGCAGCTCAGCGTACAGGCGCCGAAATCAAAGAATACGGGCCCGTGATTTTAAATGCCCGCGTACCCTGCCAAGCAATAGAAGCCGAAATATGCTCTGTTTTTTTTTTAAGATGCCGATGGCAGAGAATGGTACTTTCAAATCGCTGTTTTCAAAGCTTGTAAAAATAAAACCCTCGCCGGTGAAAATGCTGACAAGATAAATGAACCTGCCAAATGTGTTTGACGCGAACAACAGACTTGTACGTAGACTGTCAACTGATTTGATGCTGCATAATTACGGGTTTCGTACCCTACAGAAAGGTACAGTGAATATGTGAATGCAAAGGGACTCGGCCGGAGATATTGATGGGGTCGATTCGTACACTAGGCCTACTATAAGGGCCAAGTCGAGCACAAATGAGGCAATGGCTATGCTACATCCGATGGCTCATGCCGAGTTCCGCAGACTGACACGCTACGGACCCACTAATAAAACGGTTAACGGCACCACTTATGGTGAAGGCGCCTCCCTGTCCCCCCAGTCAGAAGGTGACGTAGCTGCTAGACCCCACAAGCTTAGACCTATGGAAGGCGATTAACAGGCCCAGGTAATAAGTACGAAAGATCTCCAAAGATAACCAGATGCCGAGGTATTCAGAAATAATAATTAGTGAGTGCACGAGGAAAGTGAAAAGGAAGTCGGGCTGGTCAACATCCGATGAGAATATATATATCACTTAAGTTTTTAACCGACCACTGCTAGTGCAAGAACATGAAATGATTACAACATTTAAAAATAATAATAATTAATTATTTTTATTTTTTTTAATCTTTCTGTCAAAATTTAAGCCCTTATTTGTAGTTAAGAAATGTATTGAATTTAACCTTTATAACTAATAAGTTAATATTTAAAGAAATACTAACATGGTTATTACATTTCATGTTCTTTTGAAAGATCACGATGCCAAGGTATTTAGAAATAATAATTAGTGAGTGCACTCAGGAAAGTGAAAAGGAAGTCAGGCTGGTCAACATCCGATGAGGATTCGCGCCCAAGAGTGAAGGTCACGCAATACGCTATAGGTACCCAATCTCACTTAACTTTTTACCCTGCTACTGCTAGTGCTAGAACATGAAATGGATACACATTTAAAAATAATAATTAATTATTTTTATGTTTTTTGTTTATCTTTGTGTCAAAATTTAAGCTTCTATTTGTGACTAAGAAATGGATTGAATTTAATCTTTATGACCAATAAGTTAATATTTTAAAGAAATACTAACATGGTTATTGCATTCCATGGTCTTCTTTTGAAAGATCAAATCTTTTTTTCACTTTCAATATAGATATAAAAATATATATTTCTTTTATAAATATATATATTATATACTATATATGTACAACATTTTAAAGATAATTATTTGATTTTTTGTTGTATAATGATTTTAGTTGGCTAATTGATATTTGATCATTTTTTTTGTCAAGGATTAAGCATACTCATTTTATCAAATTTACACTATTTTGAATCAACTTTCATTTTTTATGGTGGGCTCTTTATAATCCATGTATTCTCATAAATATATAGATAGATAGAAAATAGATAAAATAAATTATTATTATATTAAGAAACCAATAATAAAATTGAAAGTAATAATGTTCAAAATTAACAACTTCAATTATTAGACTATGGTTATGTGCACTTTATTTAGATGAATTTGTCATGCCCCTTCATCAAAATTTAAAATAAAAACTCATATAAAAATATATATTAAACTTATTTAAAATAATTAAAAAAATTATTACTATTATTTTTAATAGAAAAATTTACATACTCGTTCCAATTTCCATTTAAAATTACTCTAAACATGGAACAAAATAATATTTAAATAAAATGTTCTTTACATACACATTAATGCTTATTTTGACCAATAAAACAATAGATCTTATCTTTTAATAAATGAACAATTAAGTGAATGCGGTGTAGCAGGTCTCATGGCATCCTCATGGTCGTGCCACCGTATTGTCATTAACCATTTTATTAGTGGGTCTATAGCATGTCACTCTGCAGTAACTGTCAGACCTACAGGAATGTCAAGGAACTTGGCATGAGCCGTTGGATGCAACATGTCATTTTGTATGTTGCATAGCCATTGCCCACAAATCAAGGTGTCAGACTGAAGATATTAGTTGGTCAAAAAATTGACAAAGCAGGTACACAGTTCGTCTGCGACAGAGGGCACAAAATGATAGCCAAGGACACTGAAAGAATATACTGTGCCAAATATTACCCTGCAAATTTAATAAAAACCCAATATTTTGCCCCAAAAAATTTAATGAAATCACAAAAATATTTTTGCAAAATATTTTATTGTGAAAATAGAAAATTGTACCTCCTAGGTGGGTTGTACGACCTGTCTTGGCAAAAAAAATTGCCTCAACGTCCAACTAACAATGTCCAAAATGAACAAATTGGTAGTCAATCTTTAGGTTTCGAGCCTTTCTGAATGCGATGGTAGGGTTTGTTTTGACCCAAACTGCCTTAAAAATATGGCTACCTTCTGGATCAAGCAACCAATACCCACTTCAAACCCTTGTAGATTTGGCCTCCAATGTCCAATTGGGACAAAACAAAAGGAAAATCTAACTTTCTCAGACACTTCAGACGTAATGGTGCAACAAGATCCAAAAATACACCTACAATACAAGGCCAAGAACGAACCCCCCCATAATCTGGTATTTCTATCACACATTTCTAATTCTCAAGATCATCCAAAGATGCAAGAGAAGAACATACTCAATGCTTTAAGAAAATCCAATATTGCACTCAAGATCTCCTAAGAGACTAACCAAAGACACTCAACTTGCTCTAATACCATGTAATATTTGGCTATGGAGATAGCCACCCAAGATTTAAAGGCCTATGGAAAGCACAAAATACTTAGAAGATCAATATGACAAGAATAAATTGTATTCCTATTAATGAATGCAAAACAATCAATGTAGTTCTCACACAATGTGTGAGAGACCCCTTGGTTATATACCCAAGGTAATATGCAAAACATCATAAGATTATGGCAAGTGTCTTAATTATATGACATGAGACAAATTGACACAACTATCTAGGTCACAAGTAGTAGTTGTCAAAAGATAAGATAACAATTAATGACAACTAACACATTCTAGAAATAATTTTAGGACCTAAGTAAACTTAACATGTGAATATGTCCCATAAGTCCCTAGTAAATGAAATAACTAGGTACAAGACATTTATTCACACTAACACATCCTATTCTTCGATCCACAAAATATTGGGTTAAATCAGCTATGGATATTTCTAATCTTTTGATCTCGTCATACGAAAAACCATTAGCATACTCTAACCTCTTTTGATCTATCCAATTTTGAAATGCAGCATGTTGTTGGGTGATGTCCCTAACATGAGATATTATGACCTCTATACTTGGGGTCACTAACTACAAATGCTCATGGGTACAGTATCTCTCAGCTATATTTATCAATTCAGTTATATTTATTTCAATTAAGTCTTGAATTGAAGGAGGGTTTATTGGAGGGATTAGTGGAGGATTTGCTAAAACTTGTTCCATTTTAACCCTGTTGTAGATTATAAATTTATAAATTAACATTATTTTCAAATAATTTCTAAAATTAAAACAAAAAACCCTAATATTTTATTGAAAAATCATATAAACAATCAAAATAATTAAAAATTTGTGTAAAATAATTTAAAAAATATGTTTATACATACCAAAATCTATGGGAATTCAGTTGAAGGAGGTGAAAATGGCATTAAAGATGAATATGTGTTATATTTGATATCTATTCCTTATTTTCGGTCGTAAACAGTCACTATTAAAATGACTATTTGTGGCCTAAAATATGTTATTTATACTATTAAATAACATATATCTGTTGTTTAGAGCTATGCATAGGTCTCCAAAATGGATATCTGCTTTTTAGAGCTACACATAACTCTCCAAAATATGACATTTATTAAAATGACACTTATTAATATATATTATATTACATTTATTATATATATATGATATGTATTATATACATACTTTATATGGGATCTTTCCTCCTTTCTTGCAAGTTGGCCATAGGGGCCGTGGAAGGCGCTTTGGGGGGACATTTGGCGGGTTGCCCCTTCCATGGTGGTATGGCATCTGTGGAAAGAACGGAACAGGTGACTTTTTAATGATTCATGTATGGATGTGGGTCCACTAATTGTACAACTAAAGTTGGCAATATGCGAAGTAGTGAATGCTAAATGCAGACCTAGCTCAAGAACATGTTTCTCCAACTGGGATATCAATATACAAAAGATTTTGCTATCTCTTTGTCCCCTGAAGTTTGACTTCTTGTTAGTATCTAGAAAGAAAAAAGAGGTCAAATGGTTGCTTCCTCGTCTGGGTAGACACAAACTTAACTTCAACGGGGTTGCGAAGGGTAACCCTGGGATGGCAGGTGTTGGGTGCTTAATCCGGGATGAGGTTGGTAATTGCATATGGACACTAGCTAGGAGATTAGGGATTGCTTCAAACAATGAGGCAGAAATGGAAGCCCTTGCTACTGGTCTTGATCTTTGTGTGTTGAAAGGCATAAGGCTGGTTGAAATCGAAGGGGATTCGGAAATAATTATCAACGATGTTAGAAGAAATAAAGTGCAAAACTGGAAGTTACAACGTAGGTTGAAACAAATTAGTGAAAGTTTAAGAAGGTTGGATTATTTCTCCATTGCACATGTTTATCGAGCAGCTAATGGGGCTGCTGACTTGCTTGCCAATTTGGGTGTTGGTTTGTTGAATGATGAATGTATTTTTGATGGTGCAAGTCTTCCAGTGGAGGTAGAATATGTAATCAGTGCAGAGAAAGGCTTGGATGTTGGTTAGAATTTCCTAGATGGGGCAGAAAAATTTTAGGCTTTAAAACATGATGTTTATGGCTGTGCCCTCTATCCTCTCTGCCTATGTACGACGGTGTGGCTTTGCGGTTTCATCGTGCTTGCTAAATTTTTCTTAGCTACCTGGCATTCCTCTTTGGTCTGTTTGGTGTGGCTATAGCGTCAAGTTGTGTTGTTTCTTGAGTTGGCCTCCTGCATTTTTGGCAGGTGTGGTTTGGCTTTGTAATTCTGTGCTTTCAATTTAATTTTGGGAGCTACCCCCTTGGTAGCACTTACCTTAAAAAAAAGAAAAAAACATATCTTATATATAATATATATATATTATATTTATTAAATATATATGATATATAATATATATATATATATATATTATATATATATTAATATATTAATATAAATTTATACCATATATTAATATACGACTTATTTAAAAAAAATAAAAGTGCTCTCCAAAATGGATATCCATTTTGGAAAACACTTTAATTTTTTTCAAATATGGCATATATTAATATATATTATAAATATTATATAATATAATATATAATATATATTATGTTTACCACTATACTGTGGCAAACAAATATGAATACTATGGGCTGGAGATGAGAAACACTTAATAAAAAACAACTTGTAACCCCACAAGGAGTAAACGATGACACTACAATGTGGCAGTGGATGATCAATTAACCGTTGGTGATTTCTCATTGTCCTGAGAAGGCTCAAAGGGGTGTGAGCGGGGTGGCAATTATATTGTTTAACTGCCATCTTGCAACAAGCAAAGTGGAGGCATGTTATATTGCAGTGAAGCATTTATAAACAAGGCAACCATTGCATGAGGTGGTGTGGCAATGACATGGTGAAAAGGCTAGCCAAATTGGTGGCAATAGGGCTTCAAAACTAAGGTGGAGCATAGAGAGAAAAATAAACCTTTATCACAGTATCGTGGAAGTCAACAGAAGTATGCACGGGATGGCAGGACATATAGGACAATACAAAATGTTTACCACTCTACTATGGAAGTCAAATATGAACACTACTAGCTAGTGGTGAGACAACAAGCAACTTGCAATACCACAAGAAGTAAACGATGACACTACGATGTGGCAATGGATGATCAATTAACTATTGGGGGTTACCCATTGTCCTGTGAAGGTCCAAAGGGGTGTGCACAAGGTGGCGGTATGAGCTTTTCTTACCTTCCATCCTACAAGAAGCAAAATGGGGGCGTGCAGTATCGTGGTCAAGAATAGATAAACAAACAAATCATGACACGAGTATGATGTTATTTTGGGAGACATAAATTTTATTAACGGTGTATAGTGTAATTATAAAATGTTTTCAATTAAGGGTGGTGTGGCAGATGATTGTTGGGACAAGATATAGGTACAACGATGGAAAGATGTACATAGTCAAGCCAAGGATGATAGAGGGTGTTTGTAGAAAGCATAGTAGTTGTGTAGGTTGGGTTACATGGGTGTTGCTCTTTGAAATTTCAATGTATGGGGTGATCCCACAATAGTGGTTTACAATTTTTGGCCAAACTGGACACTAAAATTATTATTTTTAACTAGATCTTCACATTCGGGAAGCTATAGCAGCTAAACCATGAAGAATTTGAAGATAATACAAACTAGAGTCTCATCACATTTTTTCTGTAGATTCTAAAAAAAAAAAAATCAAAATTTTTGGAATCAGTTTACACTTCTTTTTCCATCTCCCACGAAAACTAGTTTTTTCAAAAATAACATTTTTAAAAGAAGCGTAGACCGTATAACGCATAACTTTTTTTCCTTGAAGGATAAAATTATAATTCTTTCAAATTTAGATTCGTAACTCAAATATCTGGTGCTTCCACTTGTTAGAAAGTTTTTTATTAAATATTTTTTCTTTAATCAATTTTGAAGTAAAACCAATTACAATTCAGACATAGCGGATGTATAATGCATAACTTTTTGTGTGTATCAAAATTCTTTTTTTTTGTTGGATCAAGGACTTCAATATCCGGTGCACTCATATTTTTCAAAATTTTTTTGATAATCTGCTATTTTTCCACATGTGCAAAACATAGACCTTCATTTTGATGAAAAACCTATGTTTAATAAAACTAAGAAAACAAATACATAATAAAACTAAAACATATTAAGATTATATTCGTTGGATAGCTTGTTCCAAGGAATACCTGATTCCATTAGGTTTGTGAAGATTCCTCCATTTTCATCATCAACCCGAGCTCAGTGCCAAAAATTCAAGGTTTTTGTGTCTCGAAGGAGGGATGAGGAATAAAGGGGGTTCAAATGAACCCCTAGGGGTTCACTCGAACCAGGGTTCATTCGAACCCCCCTTTTATAGGGGTTTTTGTTGGTATTTTTGGCGGGAAAGAATTAAAGGGTTCGCCCGAACCCAAGTTCTAGCGAACCCCTAATGTGTTCGGCTGAACTAGCATGTTCGTACGAACCCCTAAAATCATTTTTTTTCCATGCATTCATTTTCTATGAGTTTTCCTTCCTCACTTCAATTGTAAACCACTATTGTGGCTTCACCGTATGGGATGAGTATATATGACAACGTAAACCTCATTTTCAAATTAATATAATGGGTGTTGCCTCTTAGCAACAATTTATCGATATATATATATATATATATATATATATATATATATATATATATATATATATATATATATATATATATATATATATATATATGAATATATTATATATTCTATATAGATATATTTTACATATCTTATATATTCTATATTAATATATAAAATAACATATTAATATTAATATATTTTTATATATTAATATTAATATGACAAATTCATATTATATTAGCAATATTATATTATTAAAAATATAGCTAATAACGGATATGACTTTTTTGTATTGGATATTCATTAATAATTGATTAGGGGGAAAATAGGGTTTATCAAAATGAATTAATCAAGATGATAAACCACTATGTTTTTCACCCTAATATTATGTGATTTGTGTGTGATAAGATGCAAATAACAATCAAAAACTAACCCTAACTATTATAGCATCTATGAGGGAAATTTTTAGAGCTCAATTAGAGCTCAAAATGATGTGTACCTTGCTACAAAAAGCCTTTTTTTAGGGAACAAATAACTCATTCGCCTTTAGTGGTGAATGGGTCCCTATTAGGGTTTCTAAAATTGAAATATGGGTTATTTTCCTTGATGTCTGCACTCTCAAATCATCGGTTGTGAACTCCCAAAAATCTGTAATAAATTTTGTAGCTTCCTTTCCTTGTTCTTACACTATAAAGGTCAATCTTGCAACTTGAAAACTTTGGCAATCTTGCTCTAAACTTCTTCTCCACTTGATCTTCAACCTATAAATTTGCAAACACACACTCAAGAGGAGAAAAAAAATTTGATTGTTAGTGAATAGGGGTTTTCCTAAATCAAACCTCATTTAGGTAATTAAACCAAATGATAAAATAAGGGAATTGAATTATGAAACATGAAATATGTAATTGATGATTCCTTGGATGTTGTCTTGGAGTGTAAATATGCAAACTAACATGAAGTGGCCATGAAGAATGTAGATCTTGATATTTGAATAAGATGTGTAACAATGCTTGCAAGTAGATCTTCAATGCTACATCAACTATCTTAGCTCAACAACATGCATGAATGCACTAAACCCTTGACATGATGAAATTATCTTGAATTACTGCCATAAACTCTTGATAATCTACCTTGAAATGCCTTTGAAATGCTCTTGTAATGTTGTAATGCTTGAAAACTTGAATTCTTAGGCCTCTTGTAAACTTGCTAGGAGAAACATTGTGAATTAACCCCTTATTTATACTAAATCTAGAGATTAACCCCAAAATTCAAACAATTCAAGCCAACACAAGATCTGGAAATGAATATACTAAAATCTCACTAGATTCAAATTCAAAAAGGGTCCCTCAGCTAGGGACATTGCTGGGAGACGACAGTTGACAGTTCTGGGAAACAGGGTCAGAAACACAACACTTGGGAGCTATACACAGCAGGGGAGGATTGAAATTTCTGAACACATGGAGCCAGATTCCTTTCCATTTTCAGTTGCATTTTAGCCAGCACTGTTTGGAGCACTTGGAACAGATCCCTGGGAGGGAACCTCCCACCGGGCTTACGTTAAAGGGGCTAATTAACTCTAATTAACCACAATTAATTAATGACATCCTAGATAAGTGTGAAGTATGTTACAACATTTTACAACACCATAAATAGGGTACAATTTAGGTGCATTTTATTAAAAAGGGGCCCAAGATCAATGTGAATGTGTGCAACACACTACAACATTAGACCTAAGTAAAATTAGGTTAATTCAATGAAAATTATTCCCAAATTAAGGAAAATGGATACTTTCTCCATTACTACATTTTTCCCCCACTTTAGTGAGAGGATGACCCCATGTCAAATTCACACTAAAGTAGATATTCAAGACACTAAGTATGCAACAATAACAAAGATACATAATCATACCTTGTCAATGGCCAAGAAAAATAAAGAAAAACAAAAGGATCAAGCACAATCATTACAACACGATGTGGAATGGGGTCATTTTCCCATAACATATGTTGCTCACTCTGGGGTAGTGGAACCTCAGTCTGTCCACTAGGTGAGTTATCCCAAAATATATATATGCTCACTTTGGGGTAGTGGAACCTCAATCTATCCACTAGGTGAGTTATCCCAAAATATGTATATGCTCACTATGGGGTGGTGGAACCTTAGTCCGTCCACCAGGTGAGTTATCCCAACGAGGTGGAAAATGAGAGAATCATATTAGCCTCTCCTTCAATAAGGCACCATAATGTAATGCTTTTTTGTAAATGCTTTTTTTAATGTCATGTATGAATTTTTTTGTTAAAGGGGATTTGGATATGTTCATGTAAGTTCTTCTTCTTAGGAAACATTTTGCCTATTGTCTCTAAGCAAGGACAAGTTCAGATCACCGCTTATGGGATGCCTCATTCGCATCATGCCATGAAGGGAGATCGTATGCTTAGAAATATCACACTCGTGGAGGACATCAAACCTAATGACTCCACCAAGAAAAGGACAAGTCACCAAAAAAATAAAAATTTGCCATGAAATATGCTGAAAAATGTCATCGATGTATGCCCCCACTTTAAAGTAGTTGCTACACCATCACTATGAGAAATTGCTTTAAAGTATCCAATATTATTCCCTAAGACATGAGAGCTTTCCTTGGAAAAATCTATGTCGAGTCATATGTTTCCAAAATTTAAGTTGCATCATGAAATAGGAAAGAAAGGTTGCCCCCACAAATACATAAGCGATCTATGGATTTGGGGTTAGTATTTCTTGCTACAATGTTTTCATAGATCATAAAATTGTCATCATTCCCCAAATAGTCATAGAACTGGAAGAATGACACAAAGAGAGCAAAAATAAAGAAAAATCCTTTCAATTCAACATGGAAGAGACCTAAATGTCTCAATGCCTTGTGTCATCCCCAAAAGGAAAACAAAAGACAAGTGAAAAAAAAATATAAAAGAAATTTTTTTTGGGTCAACATGGAAGAGACCTAAATATCTCAACGCCTTGCATCATCCCCAAAAGGAAAACACAAGACAAGTGAAAAATGCTAACAACATAGAGAAGAATGTAGGAACATATAGAGGAATGCACAAAAAGAGAGATACACCATACAAAACATCATGGGGGATCACATTATGCACATGCAATCATATAAAATATATATGAAAATTAAAAAAAAAACACTTGTAAGGCACATGCGAGTCAACCTAAAGTAGGTTGCCTGCATGCCAATATTGGTCGGTATAAATGGAAGGCGGAAAACTATCCAAAGGGAAAAGAGCAAGTGCCTAACTAGGGGAAGCACCAAGTTTAGCACTCTTTTTAGGAGATTTGTCATTTAAGTTCATAGAAGAATAAAACAATGTATTCAACTTATCATGCACTTCTTCATCAATCTTTGTAATGTCAATGTCATCATCAAGATTTATCACAACGGGAGGTTGAATGATACTGTCCACGGAATGTTCCTTTTTATGTTGCGGCAAGGAAATAGAGTCATCATGCATTACTTCAGGTAATTTTGGATTTTGATTTTTTATGTTGTTGTCTTATTGAGTTTGTAACTTACAAGCAATAGCACATCACCTACTCCTACACTCTTTAACACTTTGATTCCTTTTTAATCTATTGTCAATTTTCGTTTGTGTAAGAGTGGGTTTGTCAATTATAGGTGTCTTCACTTCCTTGGGAGGAATAGAAGAAACAATAGTAGCTTGTTCAACCGCTTTCTCTTTGACTTTATAAACTTGTTTGACTCTAGGAGGGACAACAGGATTGTTTGTGTTATCTCATGGTCTCTTATAGGAAATGATAGGAGGTTTTTCTATAGGTTGTTCTTGTATATTAGGAAGGGCTTTCGGTTCAATCATTGCTTCATCAAGGATAGGTGTTTCAGTTATAGGTTTAGGTATGTTTCGAATGGATAATTTTTCTATTTTCTTCGCCTTGAACTTTTGATATTATTTGATGAAGAAATCCTCACAAGGTTTTGTTAGGTTTCAGAGGCTCGAGCTAAAAGAAATCTGATGAAAAATTCCCTCGAGTTGAGGCAGGATTAAATCCACTATGATGCACAGTAAATATATCGTTGCCAAATGGAAACTATAGACATTTATGCACAACTAAAGGGATGAAATTCATGGAGAAAATCCATGGATAGCCTAGCTTCACATGAAATTGGTCTGATTGTGGGATGATGGAAAATGATACATTTTTTTTTTTCAGTCCAACCTTTAAAGGGATATCTATCGATCCTATCATAGGGAAAGAAAACCCATTATACATCTTGATCCATCCTTTTGGTTTGTCATATGTTTCTTAATATAGTTCATGCACATATAAGAATTATTGAATGATCACATTCTCTCCACATATGGGATCATTCAATATCCCATTAGTGGGCTTGTCATCGATTCGGCTAGCTATGTGATGAGGACCATTAGGTGCACACGTAAGTATGTCTTTTTTAGTGAAACAATGTCAAAGAAACTTTTTAGTTGAGCCCTTACAAGCTATAGATTTGATAAATGATACCATTTTAATCATTTGTTCTTCATTTATGTTTTCATCATTTGTGTCAACATTCATTACTTTGTTCTTCATTTTGCTAGTTTTGGAAAATGAAGT